>OZ024910.1:47106457-47358957 GCA_964017125.1 Flabesymbios commensalis | reverse complement strand
CGTGCGTCAGAATTCGTTGATGATTTGACAAGAACGCTGGATGAACGTCATTCATTTTGTGTGCGTTAACCTCTGCGCACATTTTCTGCATGCGCAAAAATGTGAGCGTTTTTCCACGTGTGAATGTAGACGCCAGAAGAACGTCAGACCAGCACCAGTCTAACGGTAGGCACAAGTAGAGCACACGCTCTAAATTCGTTGTGTTTTCGTTGACCGAGGTTCGTCCCAGTGACACATGAACGACGTACAGTCCACCCATAAAAAAATATAAAAAAAACAACTTGAGTCCGGCTTGTTAAAAACGTCGCAAGCTGGTAACGAATGCACATCGTATTTTCAATGCAAAGTGCGAATGAACAGCGCTTTGCTAACGCGTTGGACGCATACAGTGCGCATTAAATCCTATAATGCTAATATCGACGATAGTAGTAACTTTTATCAGTTTTTTTGTACATATGTAACCATTTTAAAAGAAAAAATGTGTCCTAAATTTATGATAAAATTATATGTTTGGACTTAATTTCGACAAATTAAAAATAAATTATGCACTTAAAGCCGTGTGTCGTGTGAAAAAACACCTCAGATGATTACGAATAAAATGTCCTTCTTCAGAGATCTAAGGGTTAAGCTGCAGAAATAACATAGTCACAGCCTGTTGCTCGAGCGCTGGGCTGGCCCAGTTTAGCCTATATGTGCACAAAGGTGGCCTAAAGCCCGATTCATTTCATTTCATTTTCTCGAGCGCTGGGCGAACTGCCGGCGTGTACCCAGCGCCTACTTCTAGCGCTCATGCAGCGCAGGGCAGGCGGGTTGCCCGCGACTGCCCGGCGCCCTCAGCAGGCAGCCATGTGATACAAAGCAAACGTATTTAGCGTTGATATGGCATTGTTTTAGGGCGCCCTACGTGTTTCTGGCGTTCTTCTGGCGTGTTCATTTATGCATCCATATGCGTTCAATATTTTAAACATACCCGACTTCCTTTGGCGATTAGAGGGCGCACGGAAATATGCGTGGCTTTAGTGCAGCGCGCTCCACGAACCGGTCACGAGAGTTGACGCACGACCGACGCACGACAGACGCTCTAGCAAAATAATAATCAATTTTCAGTGCGTGGATCGTGCGTCGACTATGTGTGACTTAGCCTTAAGGCTAGAAAAAAAACCAGAAATGCCAGCACTGAGCGCGCATATAGCGCCCAACTAACGTGTTCCTAACGCATGTGCAGCGAACATATATGCGGCGTTCTAAATGCTTTCTGACATATTCGTGCCTCGCGCTGGCGATGCGCGATGTATTTGCTAATCTTGTCGCCCTGCTAAAGCGCAACGCGGTGGCGAAACGCTGTGTATTCGCTGATTTATACACCTGATTTATTTATAACACGCTGTATAATCGTCTTAAACTCGCTGGCTCTTCTCATATCCTGTCAAAATGGACGCACAACGACGCACAACGACGCACTGCTCTTATTGTTGTCAATCAAGGCGTGGGCTGTGCGTCGTGTATGTGTGACTAGAGTATCACATTTGTTCAATTTAGGACTAAAAAATTAGATTTTTTTCACCCACATGAACACTGATGAAGTTGTGTCTCGCTGACGCGATCCATAACTTCAAGTGGGTGACAATTACTCACATTTGTTTAATTTTAGACTAAAACATTTAAAAATTTGATGTTTAAACACACATTACGTTCCCAAGAACAGTGATTTGATCAGCTCCAATAAAACGGAATAACCCTTTAACCGCCAGATTATTCAATTTTAATTTTCACCCACTTGAAGTTGTGTCTCGCTGACGCGATCCACAACTTCAAGTGAGTGAAAATTATTCAGATTTGGCAAAATGGAGGTCAACTGTTTTCAAATATTGCTGATTGATGTCACATTTTAGCTTTGTCACATGTTTAAAAGGTGGTCCACAATGTGCTAATAAAAAATGAAAACCCAAATATATGCGGCACCGGCGGTTAAAGGGTTAAGAATGACTATAGCTGTGGTAGCGGGTATAAAAGGTTAAAACCCCGTGTTCTTTTTTGTGACAAGTTCAAGTTCAAGTGTTTATTCTTTAAGCCTCACATGGAGGACTGCGCCTGCCCTCCACTATGCTATGTTACTTGTTCATGCCAAATATATCAAATCAATGAAGCACACCAAGTCAGAAGGCCTACGGTAAACATGATAGAGGTGAGTGCACATACACAACAAATAATAAAATCACTTCCCCTGGAATGTTTATGTAATTGCATGGGTGCGAATCTCATCAGCACTAGTGAAGTGTGACCAGCTATGCGCTTTTAATTTAGAGTCCACCCAAGACAAAACGAAATCAGAGAATCTCTGTGAAAAAAAAATAATACATAAATTTGCATTTAAAGCACGCTCTCATTTTTTCGAGCAAAAATTTCACACGCAATCAGCCGACGTGGTGTAACTAAGCTCTCCTCTGCAAACGCAAAAGGTAGTACCTGCTTACTTGTAATGGAAAGTCTAAATCAGACCGTCTGGTAAAACAATATTTTGAACAAATAAATGGGTATTGCCGACCCCTGTAACCGCTATTAGCCCTTATACCGCTAGTCACGACTATAGTCATTTTTAATCTGTTTTATCTGCATAATTCGCAAGTTAAATCACTATTTTTGTGAATGAAATTAGTGTTGAAACATCAAGCTTTGCAAATATCTGGTCACAAATTCAACAAGTGTGAGTAATTTTCAACCACTTGAAGTTGTGGGTCGCGGTAGCGAGACACAACTTCAAGTGGGTGAAAATTTAGATTATTTCATTTAGCGCATTTAGTGTTAACATGATGAAACGCAATTACAGCAACCATTGCTCAAAATCGGATAGGCGTTCAGCGTACTGCTATGTTATGTTACTTGTTCATAGCAAATGTATCAAATCAATGAAGCACACCAAGTCAGAGAAGGCCTACGGTATAAACATGATAGAGGTGAGTGCTCATACACAACAAATAATACAATCACTTCCCCTGGAATGTTTATGTAATTGCATGGGTGTGAATCTCATTAGCACTAGTGAAGTGTGACCAGCTATGCGCGTTTAATTTAGAGTCCACCCAAAACAAAACGAAAACAGAGAATCTCTGTGAAAAAAAATAATACATAATTTTAAATTTAAAGCAGGCGCTAATTTTTTCGAGCAAAAATTTCACACGCAATCAGCCGACGTGGTGTAACTCAGATCTCCTCTGCAAACGCAAAAGGCAGTATCTGCTTACTTGTAATGTATGCAGATACCGCCTTTTGCTTTGCAATGTTGTGTTGTGTGTGTCCTGTCCAGTGAGGTGTTTGTTTGCCCTCACGCCCGACTGCCTCTGTCTGGATGCGCCACCTGAGCCGGCCAGACGAGGGTGATCGCCGGCCAGACGAGGGTGATCCCCTGGGGCCGTATTCTCGTACAAGTTACGATAAATCGTAGGCTTCGGATTGGTCGAGATGACCATCTCGACCAATCAGAAGCCTACGATATATCGTAACTTGTACGAGAATACGGCCCCAAGACTGTACCTACACACAGGAGAGATTGATCTCTTTAAGCGCTGATATATTTTTGTAAAAAAAAGGGGTTTTTTCAATTTCAAATCATCACAAATGTCCTGGTTGGATATTTCCGCTTCATTTGAATACCTACATGTATGTTATGGGCCATTGTAAATAGTTTTGCTTTTACACCGCGTGGATCGACTTTAGACATCAGAAGTCGATCCCCGCGCTGTAAGGGCTAGACAACAGTGAGCCAATGGATGGCCAACGCCAGCAAAGCTGGTAATCCATTGGCCCAATGTTCACTTGACACTGAGGAGGACACGTACACAGAGGTACTTGCTATTATATAGTACAGGGAAATAGGACTCCACCCTTAAGTTCATAAGTCACAACATTTTGTTTTGCTTGTTAAAACGATAGAGCACACATTTTAAATATCGTCAGCAGATTTGTGAGTGATAATTGATAGAACATGATTTATTGTGTTTATTGTATGGTAGAGCAAGGAGGTTACATAGGTCTATGCAACCTCATTGGGTACAGTGTAGTTGCTGAATACGTTACTTATCTCAATAAAATACGATGTATTGTAATTAATATTGATCTGGACCTATTACAATAAATATGCCGTATGTCTCGACGTCTGCCTTCAACCAATTAATGTTTCCACCACGTCACAAAATCAGCCAATCCCCATGTTGAGAGAGGTAGTGAAGTACATCTATAACGTTACAAAAAATATTCTCAAAAATATTTTATGTAACAAGTTATAGCATTGACAAGAGGAAACTTGATCTGTTTATAAAGCTGCCCAAATAGACGTAAATAACCAGCTGTAAATATGTATAGTGTATTTCGACAGCTACAAATAACGTTAGGAGATTCGTACACTGCTCTGCAAAGGCAAAAGGCAGTATCTGCTTACTTGTAAATTAAGCAGGTGCTATCTTTGTAGTGCAGTATACAGCATGGTGATTCACAGTCAGGTGCAGCTGTGTCGCTTTCTTGAGAAAAATCCCTGCCTCATGAACAATTCGGGGAAGTGAAATAGTTTTTACATTTATTTTCACTTCCATGTAAATAACATAACAATATGTTATTGCTTTATCTATCTTATGTTAACATGCGTCTGTAAAAAATATTTAAAAAATGTATATATATGCAGATATGACGTATTTCCACAGCTGTGTAATTTATGTATTATTATGTATTATGCATGCTTTAATCTTATATATATCACTGTTATTGAAAACCAAGAATCAAGTAATTGTCAGTAACCAAGAGGTTGAGTAATAAAGAAGCTTTGCTGAACCCCTTGAATTCAACCTTTACAAATAGTTTTATTTTATTTTAATCAAACAATTTAAATACTCTATTTAGAGTAAGTTTCTGTGTGTGTGGTTAGTTTCAGTTTGTTCATGTATCAGCTCAAATGACATTCACGTGTATTGCTGTGAATAATAATGAAGCATCCCATATAATGTAGAGACAAGTTCTAATTCTAATATTCCAGCCCAATGAAATATGCACTAGTCCATATAATATTATATGACGAATATTGATCATGATGTGTACATACCAATGATAGATTTGCACTACAAAGCCAAAAGGCAGTATGTGCTTACCTGCAAACTAAGCAGATACCGCTTTTTGTAACTTGACATTCAGCTCAAATGACATTCACGTGTATTGCTATGAATAATAATGAAGCATCCCATATAATGTAGAGACAAGTTCTAATTCTAATATTCCAGCCCAATGAAATATGCACTAGTCCATAAAATATTATATGACGAATATTGCTCATGATGTGTACATACCAATGATAGATTTGCACTACAAAGCCAAAAGGCAGTATGTGCTTACCTGCAAACTAAGCAGATACCGCTTTTCGTCCTTCCACGACAGATATTGTAGTGGAGAGAGGCCTTTAGGCATAATATTGAAAAATATTAACTGTACTAAATAATCTATATTTTATCTTCAATTTTAGACTGCTTATCTTGCATTGTCTGGAAAAAAAATGAAGGTCATTTTCTGTAATCAGTTAATCATTTCAGAATATGATATCACAAATAAAAACAAATGCCTTGATAAAATTATTATAACAATTTTGTTAGCAACTGTTTAGATACTGAACATACATTATTTTAACAATAAACCAATACTTCAGGCAGCTACCATGTTACAGAATAAACAACATGAGACGTTGGTTTAGTGTTGTTTCAATGCTGGATCAATGGCTGAGATGGTGCACCATCATTGAGGCAGCCTGGGGCCACCACACTGTTAGCTGATGAGGATACATAGTATACTGCTCTGCAAAGGCAAAAGACAGTATCTGATTACTTGTAAAGTAAGCATATACTGATCTGCTTACTTGTATAGTAAGCAGATACTGCCTATTGGCTTTCCACGGCAGTATGTATAGCGCTCTATAACTACATAGCATTACAATGAGATATCATATTCATTACAACATCATTTTTACATTTTGATTACAAAACTGCACACGTGACCTATGCTACCACCTGGTGAATGCAGCTAGACTAACACAATCTATTGGCGAATGGAGCGTAAGAGGAGCAGCTCTTGCCATGGGCGGCGTATCTGGGCTGATAGCGGGCGTAAGATGCGCGCGTGTCCGTAGGATTGTCAGCACCTGGCTTCTTGGAAAAACAGCCTTTCCCAGTAGCGCATCCCTGTTTGTGGAAAATAAAGATAAATATCATATAGATCCATGTAAGTACGTTAAAACCATATTCAGTTTGTATGGCCTCAATACTACACCTTAAATTAACCCAAGGTTGTTACTACGTAATAGCGAAATATGTGAAACAAAGTTATATAACACCCCCTCCTCCATATGTCATTTTGTGACACGCAGTGACGTCACTCGGTGAAAATAAGGTTATATAAAAACACTCCCCCATACTTCATTGTATTAGCTAGCTCGGCGAAAACAAAGGAGGTCGAGTTCATTGAGTTTCACAGAATATTTGATTTATTTCATTCAATGTAGTTCCATCTTTGAATTATATTCACATCATTTTACAGTTTTACTATTCTTCCAAGTAAACATAAAACATTTGTATAACATTTAACTATGTTAAACCAACGTTGAAGACGTTGGGCCGACGCTGCATAATGTTATACAGATGTTTTGTGTTTACTGGGTTTGCAGGCCTACAAATTACCATGATTTCATTTTAAGAAGTGAATTTCAATGATCAAGCTCATTACGGTATGGCACAATCACTATTGAACTTACACTGCAACAATGTCCACACGATTTGGTTGCTGGAATCATTCTAACAGGTGCTCCTTTCATGTTCAGTTGCGATCGAGATTTTTTAAAAAAAAGCACAACATGTATAAATATAATGTAAGCTCAAAACTAAATATCGACCCACTTATTTTAAATGTGTCATCATGAGATCGTAAAATATGGTTCACATAACTCTGAATAACCCTTCATGCTCAATTATTCCAAACTTACATTATGTCATGGACTCATGGTCTCACATTATTCATTTTCCCTCTAAAGATTGCACTTTTTCAACTATTAACCCATTTGGCCCTCACGATGCACTAAAACATTCTTTTACATCCCTGAAAACAGACCTAATTTCCCTACAGCTGACGCTTTTAGAACGAAAATTTGCATGAAACTTTTTTACTAATACATGACAATTTTCTGTAATTTTTCAGCCACATCAAATCATCTTGCGACAGCAATTCGCGGCTTGTAGTGGAGGAAGATGACAATGGTAAATTCAGGCTTGAAAGGGTTAAAGCGCTGATTTCTTTTTTTAAAACCATGGAGACTAAAGGGTTATTTTCGATTTGAAATCATCATGAATGTCTTGGTTAGCTCTTTCTGATTCATTTAAATACCTATGTTAGGGGTATGCGTTCATTATAACTATTTTCACCCTTACAGCTTTAAATCAGATTCTGACGTCTACAGACGCCAGATTCTGACATCAAAAGTGGATCTTCGCGCTGTAAGGGTTTTAATGGCGTTAAGCAATAATTTATACCTACTGAATAATCTAGCTGTCTATATTTTGTGTAATTTTCACACACACTTATATATATTTTTTAATGTTCAGTGTTCTTTCGCTGACATCCCAAAAAGACATTTTATGATGATTTCATTTTAAAAAAAACTTTCGGATTCCATGGTTTATGCAAAAATATTTCAGCGTTTTAAGGGTTAAACAGCTAAAGTGATCACTCTGTGAACCATATTTTAATTACTTTGCACCACAAATAATTATAATACATAATATTACTAGTAGTAATCCAGCATCATGTATACAAATAGGATCACGTTGGAATTTTTCGATGAAAGCATGATCATTATATGATGGCACCCTGGTAAACCCTGCAAACATACTTTTGTAGCCTGTTTTTTTTTCAAAATGGCTGCCAAGATTCAAAATGGCAATAGACATATAACAGTTTTACTTTTTGGCCTGGAAATATGCATAATACCACATATTCCAACTAAAACGTGTGAAACTTTCTTTTCCAACTAATTAGTATCATCTGTTCATCAATATGATCAAGATATGACAACATGGCATAATTACAGAAAGAGAAGATGTGTCACATTTGGAAACTTATAGTTATTTATGATGATCAAAATTGCCTCCAATAACCAATTGCAATCAAGTAATGGAAATGAACTTTTTTTCATAATTTTGGGGGGCCTGAAATATGTATAATACGACTTTTCGTACTTGATTGAATACGATAATTTCATTTCTGACATTATTGTCTATTAGGAGCCTCCTTCGTAAATAAATCTGACCGCTACTACTCAAAGCTGCTCCGTGGGATGACTTCAATTTTGTTTTTAAATTTTGTAATGTAGTGCATTCCGCAGATTATGATTTCATTTTTTCAATTTTTTTTTATTTTTTAAAAACATTTTTTATTAACATTGATAAGAATCCGGAGAAAACCTAAACTAATTATTTGTACACCTAAAGGATGGTTAAAAGTTAGCACTGTATTAGGCGAAATGTTGATGCCGTCGGCCCAGCGTTGGACGGACAATCGATGCTGCAGGGGATTCCCGCACACCACCTTGTGATTTCGGCAGTTATGTTTACATGACAATATACGACTTGGCATAAAACGAGATTAGTCTTTTTCAGTGTTTTTTTATTTTGTTTATGATTTGTTTTTGTATTTTTAGTTAAGATCAGTAGGCTATAATTATAGCGTCATATAATAATATATGTCACCTTATGATGCCCCTTTAACAATAAAATCATTAGTATCACGAAGAAAAGTTTTTTGAACGTCTTTCGTTTTTCCTTGCGAATCTGCCAAGATTAATATACTGAAATAAATTTTATTTTGATTATTATTTTTATCCTGATAGAATAAAACTACATCATGACATTGGCTATTATAACCCTGACACTTGATTGGCATAATTTATTATACTGCAATTGTATTGCTATTTTCAAACATAGTAATAATAATTCATTGTCCTTATGACGTCAAGTATTCCAATATCATGATGTCTCATCCCAATATAAATAATATAAAGTCATATCCTGACGTTACAACAAATTCTTGTGCTGGATTATACTAAAATTACAATGTCACCTCCTGTCTGTCATTATAGTGCAGCTTCCTGACATTGTCATATTATTTATTAGCTTTAATTTTCCATATAAGAACATTATTATAACTTAGTGTGGTAAAACAACAGTCTCAAAGTAACATATGATATTATATTTCCATACGGCACATTATAATGTCATATCCTGACATTTTACAATAAATAGTCAAATTAATAGCTGATATATATACAGACAGACAGACAGACAGACAGACAGACAGATATTATTTTATTGACAGAAGGAAAGTCAATCCAGACTTATTTGTCATAGAAATATGTACATGTATATACAACATTGTTAACTTGTTAAAATCATATGCTTATATACATAGTATGACATACATAACTAAAATCATGTTGACTGATATTGCCAAACGAAACACTGGGTTTATTTAAAGGCATTGCCAGGATAACATATGGTCTATCAGTTTGTTTCCCACACCAACACCAGAGATAAAATAGCTACTATGTATGACATGCTAATTATATATAGGGGCCTATAGCAACAAAAAAAAACACTATGGTAAGCGTAGCAACCTAAAATATATACAAGTGCACAATTATGCTACAGTAATTGGAGTATGTATTAACCCTTTGAGTCACAACAGCGTTTGAAAGCGCACCCAATACATTTATAGTGAAGCACAAGTCAATAGGCTTGTCATTATATGACGTCACACACGATGTATAAAGAGCGCGCACTTGTGACGTCATTATTTATCTTTTATCTACCTTCCCAGCAAACATGGGCCATTTATCCAATGTTGTTTCAATGTTGGGCCAGCGTCGACGGTCGAAGACGCTGGGTCAACATTGAAACAGCGTTGGGTGAATGTCCCGTGTTTGCTGGGTTTGCCAAAATAATGATGTGACTCAAAGGGTTAAGACAATGTTAAAAATTACACGATATTTAAAAAATCAAATATCATATCATGCAAGTACAATCAATGTGGCAATCCGCGAAACAGGCACCTCCGAGCCATGTGACCATGCAAGCACAGTCGCTATGAGCTTGGAGATTCCCCGATATTGACTAGTGGTGCAAACTTAATGAATCATTCAACTGCAAAATGCGCATGCCTTGGACGGTCAAGTGTAAGCCAGCAGTTGCCTATTGAGTACAGATTGAGGGCATCAATATAGCCACTGAACTGATTACAAGATACTACTTAAACGAGACATTGATACAATGCTATTTTAATGCTAGGCCAACGTCTGCGACGCTGGCACAACATTGAACCAACATTGAATAAATGTACAATGTTTGAGAGAAAGTCCTCCTGCAGCCCAGCAAACACAAGACATTTGTATAACATTTATACAACGTCGGCCCAACGTTTTCGACGTTGGTCCAACATTGCATGAAGTCATACAAATGTTTTGTGTTTACTGAGTGTCAATACAAGCTTTTGGGGTCAAGCAGTTTCCGAATCCCCGCAGTAATACAGTCAGTTTGTTTGCAAGCCAGCGACCAAGTAGGGGCAACGGCAAAGGGCTTTGAATTATTAACTCATAGATGTCGCTCAAGTATATATGAACTTGCTGTGATTTGAGAATTTGCTCTTAATGAGACTTTGGGTATGAAACGCATCTTTAGTATTATTATGGGATAGGGCCTTGGCCTTCCAACGGGCACTATTGCCTTCTGGGGGACCCTTGTCCCGCGAATTTTGACAGTTGACCACACCTTTAACAACGTAATAACAGTAATACTACCGAAACACAATATATACATACTAATAAAAGTCGGACATGGTGGTTCGTCGACTGCCAACAAGGTATAGCATCAGAACTATCTATATTATCGAGTGTTTCAGACTTAGTGATGTAATAACAATATAAATTACGGATAATAATTATATGTGCCATTCACGCAGGACATGGCACCCACACAATAGCATTAAAGTTTATTGAATTAACTAGTGATTTATTATCTATATGGCCCTCGCACAAAAACATTACAGCTTATTTTAATTCACTATATTGTTTAGTTCATACCATTTCACTCACGACCTAGTTAGTACCACATACTCGGAGTTACAATCGAAGAAAAACATTCCCGACCTCATAGAGAAAATCCTCCATAATGCCCCACCTCATCTGATAACAAAGGCGACGGAAACGTTCCTAACCGGCCCTAAAAAGCCAAATAATAAGATCCAAGAGCATATATTTTAATGTTCAATTATAATATCATGGCATCATAGCATGATATTATACTCATATCAAATGTCTTGTGGGCTGTTTTAGCGAGATACAGCTTCACATGAGTGAAAATATAAAATATATGATATAGCCCTGAATCATATTGCAATATCATACCATTCTATTACCACTATAATGATACCCCAGCATAATTTTGTTCCGTCGTGATCCACATTATGACATGTGGGATTATATCCTACTAATGTGCTTCAGTAGTGTCGGCCATCTTGAAACTATGCACGAATGAGACTTCTAAACAAAACAAATATGCCAAAAATGAGTTTATTGTGCAGAAAAGTGGTATTATGTATATTTATAGACCAAAAAGTAAAAAGTTATATTTTCAATTGGGATTATTGGTGGCCATTTTGAAAATAATAAATAACTATAATTTTCCAAAGGTGACACCTCCACTCTCTCTGCATTTATACCATATTGTCACATCTTCATGAACACATCACGAACGTAGGCTATTTGGTCAGACAAATAGTTTCACAAGCGTTTCTGTGCGGAATTGTACTAAATTGTTTCAGTAGTGGCGGTCATCTTGGATTTATGTATGAAGGAGGCATCTGAACCTAAAACCTAATGGTCGAAATGAGTTTTTCATTTTCACTTTAGTAGGAAACTTTACTTGGTAATTTATATGCCAAAGAGTACAAATGTTATATTTCCATTGTGATTATTGGCGGCCATTTTGAAAAAAAGGCTACAAAAGTGTCGTCATGTTTTAGTGTTAATTAGGGTCTGCATAAGCAATCAAATAGGGTGGCGTGCTTTCATAATAAAAATCCCACGGGACTACACATATGATGCAGGACTAATCCTATATATAATACGTCTCTGCAACACTCGTGATGCATCGGTAAATATATTTAGTCCTATTGGTGAGTTGCGAGAGAAAAGTTATCTTACCATATCGACCAAGTTCATTACTCCTATCTTGGTATGTTGGCCCACATTTGTCGACCGTGGCCATTGATGACCGCACTGACGTCCTCATATACTGCGCAGGTTTTGATGACGTCATACCAGACAAACCCACATTGGGAAGAGTGCACTCTTTCACATTTAATGTGGTTTCTCCCGCGTTTGTCAACCTGCCATGCGTAAGAAACTGTAGATGAGTTTCAATTTATTTTGGAAACTATCACGATGGAAAAATATAGATCAAGAGTAAATCGGCAATTATATCCCAACAAACACAATACATTTGTATAACATTTGTAAAACGTCGGCTCAACTTCTTCGACGTTGGTCCGACATTTGTTATAAACACGTTTTGTATTTATTGGGAAGCTACGGACCTCCTGTCTTCTTCCTCCAGTATTGATTTGTACGCCTCGATCTCTGTCTGTAATGACACCTGTGTATCTCTGGCCATCGTACACTCCTTTAACTTGTTCATCATCTGATCCTGTGAGTATACATCAATAATGACATATTAACTTGTTCGATGGTTTTGTATCTTATAAAACACGTTCCGGTTTCGATATTTGAGTGAAATTACATAATGTGATATAGTGAGTGATCAGGATTTGGCGTCTTGTGCTGCAATCATAGACAACAGTAAAGCAAACAAAGAACAAACCTTAATAATAACTTATAATATTTTGGCTTTTTGCTATAATTATTTCAGGTGCCAACTACACTATATCAATTTTGGAGGGCATCGTACTGTTTCAAAAGGCCATCGGCAATGCTTATTGGCGAAAAACTTTTTGAAAGATGGATAGCAGTGCTATTTAAAATTTTAATAAAAGGAACGACGTAAACGGCGCATAAAAGATACCAAAGGCAATAGTGTAGTATACATGTAGCTCATGGACGCTGTATGAACACACAACACTTTGTACAATGTTGCACCAACGTCGACCAATTTGTTTATGGTTTCTTGCGTGATTAAAAACAGTAACACAATGAGCTGCTACAGGCACACCAGCAATAAAACCTACAGTACTTCTGGAGACATCCAGAAGAAAACTGGTATTGCAATTGGTCAAGAACGCAAACCACAGCTATCATAAATATGTCTTATAGATGGGGGGTACCCCCAAACCTGTCTGATAACATATATGCCTGATAACAGGAAATTAAGTTTATGTTCTAATGATGTACCGCAAGTTGCCGTGGAGTAAATAGTCATGTCTCTACAGATGTTGAAACATAGTTATTATTACAAAATAATTAGAATCAACAACAAAGCAAACTAGTCAACATGGTCAATTGAAACGGCTCGATACAACATAATTATTGTAGCTGGCCTATGTTTTCTGAACCCAGACATTTAGATGCTTGAAACTGAGTGGTATTTAGATTTTTTTTAAGTAATGTCATAATTTTTTTATGGAAGATTGTATACAGCCTTTTATGAAAATGTGTGTATTTATCCTGAGATGAAATCTGAAACATTGAACTTTGCTCGGTATTTAGGCATACCATTTTGTATCCACTTGTTTTTACATACTTTTGGTTTACTGAATGCGAATCTGTCGCATAACATTCTATATTTGATGTCCTTCACCTTTAAATTAGCAAGACAAAAACTGACCACCAAAATCACATCTTCACTGTTTTTTTTGTCGCACATAAATACACAATTTCTGTTTTTCGCGAGATTTAGAGTATTTGAGAAATGTATGTCTTATTTGTTTCGATCAAACTGGCCTATCTTTAGCCTTCAAATACAAAATGGTTACCGCCAGCACACAAATGGGCGCTTTTTTATGGATGTAAATTATGATATAAAAAAAACATTTGTTATGGAAATCTAGAAAAGTAGACTATATAACACGAAAGATCAGGTTACAAGGTATCCAAAACTATGTTTAAGCACATTATATTATAAAAATATTATGATGTACCTAATATTTCGAATGACCATGATGACGTCATGAATATGATTGTAAATATGTAAAATGATGTTCATCTTGGATTTTACGATGAAATTATGTCAAACAATAAAAAATTAAAAAAATGAGTGTTTCGACCGCCAAGTCATGCAAAAACCATAAATTAAACAACCCCGTTCAACAAACAAAAAAAAAAGAGGTGGTATTTCCAAAGTCTATTTAGCTCATTTTTAGGTGAATGTCGCAGCCATTTAGAAGTTTTTTCTGTCAAATGTACTCGTCAGTATCGTGTATTACTGATCCATTAAATCTCAGCAAATCAAACCGTATAAAATACGGGGTTTTCGTTAGATTTGGACGGCCATGTTGTGTTTTGCTAATTTGAAGGTGAAGGTCGCCAATTATTGAATCTTATCCAACAGGTTCGAGCTCAGCACACCCAAATTATGTAAAACCAAGTGGATAACAAATGATATACTAAAATGCCGAGCAAAGTTCAATGTTTCAGATCTCAACCCAGGTTAAATAAACACATATTTATAAAAATGTTGTTATCTTATTTCATGAACCACAATAATATATGACATTTATAAATATAAACAACACTCATTTTTAAGCACACACATAAATTGCTCATAGGCATACATGTATCTATGTCATTTGGTTTTTAAGCTATCGCGAGAAGATCAATTTCCGGCAATGGCCGCCCAAGTAGCATTGTAATTAATCATATCTCACATTTTATGCTTTAATTTATATCTATCTTAATCCTTGACCATGAAAATGTGCGAATAACACCATATAAATGTGTATATGACTGTCTATGATATTAGTTTTAAAGTTATTAAATAAATCTTGTTTTTTTTGGGGCAATGCGTGCCTAGTTTGCACAATAATCAATGAAACAACTTCCACCTTAATTTATCTTTATTATTATATAATTATAGATGATATCGTTTTTCCGGTAGGTACTACTGGCAATCTCCAGTCACAAATGAATTGAATCAGTGGAGTTATAAATGGCGAATGACTATTAAGAGATAAGAGTTAAGGTTATCCATTTAAGAGAACGACGCAAACAATATCGAAACAGTTTAACACATTGCTAAATCTACGACAAGAAAACACATACTAAGACCGGAAGTGGCTGACAAGAGAGCCTGCTACACGTAGCATCAACAGAATAAAACATATCAAGGAAAAAAGATGCACGTGATTGATGTCTGGAAGTTTTAACTGAATGAAACTGAGTAAATGCTGCCCATACAACAAAACCGCGAGCGTATTGCATAAGTCCATGTGGACTTCCCGGCATCAACAAAATTTACGTCTAGCTAATGATAATAATAAAATAATTAATAGCAATCAATTATAAATAAAAAACAAACTTGTAAGTCTCGTAGACGTCTCTCGTTATCTCGTAGCTGCGCCTGCGCACGAGAGCGCTCATCATTG
Organism: Flabesymbios commensalis; assembly: GCA_964017125.1. NCBI lineage: Eukaryota > Metazoa > Annelida > Polychaeta > Terebellida > Flabelligeridae > Flabesymbios > Flabesymbios commensalis. The sequence continues at coordinate 47,343,291 of OZ024910.1, read as the reverse complement.
AGGGTAGACTCCGTTGTCTGACATTTCATGGAGCATGCCTGCAGCTGAAAGGCAATAAAGCAATTCATCATAAAATTGGCACAATTTTATTAGGTGCTATTTAAAGAGAGATCACAGCTTCTTGTATTTGTTAAATTCGTATTCATCGTTTCTTTATTAGCCTTTTTACAGGTTTTAGCAGTTCACATTAACAGCAGATCGCGTCTGCTGTTCATAAGATCAGTTTACATTATCAGAATATTGTCTGATCAGACACTGATCAGACACTGATCAGATTATGTCCGACCAGTCAAAATCTGACAGTTCAAGCCCTAAAATCGGATGAAATGTGTTCGATACTCTAACACTTACATTGCTTAGCACGCCTATAGCCATTTGCGATCCGTTTTCATTAACTTTTAACCCTTTCAACGCTGAAATATTTTTGTATAAGGTTGTTTTTTCAATTTAAAATCATCTTAAAAGTGTTAGTTAGGTCTTTGCGCTTAACTTTAATACATATGTTAAGGGTCTATGGCCATTATACAATTTTTAATTATTTCAGTGCGGGGTTTCTTCTTCAGATGTCAGAATCTGACGTCTTTTGACGTCAGATTCTGACGTCCGAAGACGGTTGCCGCGCTAAAAGGGGTAATACACAGTTATGGGGAACGAAATAGCCGTTTAAACATCAGGACTTGCACAAATATGGGTAATTTTCACTCGCTTGAGGTTGTGTGACGCGGCAGCGAGACACAACCCCAAGTGGAAAAAAGTTAATTTGTTTTACTGAGCTTTAAGGGGTTAAATATAAATAACCACAGAAAGTAAACCAAAAATAAAATATATTTACACCGCAAACATCTGGCCACAAATTTCAACTGAAATGGCGATAGGTGTGAAGGTTTTGTCTGATCGGATTAATCTGAGCAGATGGTCTGAACTGATCAGAATAATCTGACATATAATCGGACAAAATGTGATGGTGTCAACCTAGTTTAGTGTGATACGTTCGACTCGAACTTTAATCACTAAGATGAAGAAAACATTCAGCCGTACCTGTCCTTCCAAATCTCCAATTCGTGAGCGCAGATTGGCTATCACAGTAACCGATTTGGCGCTCTCTCCCTGCATGTGCGCCTTGATGCGAGCGTCTTCCTCGAGCTGGCACTTCAGAGCAGACAAACTCTTGTTCAGGCCCTCCTCCGTATCCAGTCGATGGCGCTGTATAGATGACATAATTATATAAATTTAAATAAAATAATTTAAAAATGTATGCTAAAGTTGATTTTTTTTATATGTTTTCTTAATGTGTTTTTTAATATGTTAGTCACTTTGTAATGCAATCCTATGTTCGCAAATGCAACAACATCGAATGAAGTAAAACGACGGTCAACAATTTTAATCCTTTACCTACCGAGATATTTTATTATAAGTTATTTTTATTGACTGTGCTGTGTGAATTGCTACCGCTATTCCCACATCACAGTCAATAAAAAACTACCAATTGTTAAATGTACCCAAGTGTAATGATTTTTTTTTGTTTCGACGCGCAACATCATTTTCTATGAAATCACCATCTTTGAAAATGTGCTCCATAAAGTATATATATATATATATAGGTCACTAATAGGTAAAGGTTCACGACTCCCGCAGAATACACACGCAGTGTAAAAGCTGTGTTACTATGCTAGTCCAGGATCTGCCCAATATGCCCGTAAAAAATTTAACGGCGAGAGAGTTTCTCGTTTGCTTCGTGATTTACTCACCCTGGACATCAATAGGCCCACTTCAGTACGTGATTTTTTTTTAAATCAATGGCATAACGCCGCTAGAGCCTAAAATCTAAAATGGCCGCCACCAGCTTTATCGTCTCACCACACATAATACTGTTCCCATAGACTTACATGTATTACGGCCCATACGCTTTGAAGGAAGAAATGGTCACCCAATCTAGATGAATTGGTATCAAAATGATCTAAATGTAATATTTAGCCCCAAGCCTGCTATAAATCACCACATTTTATAAAAAAGATCGTAACTCTCTCAACTTGTTAATGATATGCGCGTATGAATTTGTGTGGTGAGACCTTATAGTTGTAATCAACTTCCACCAGCGTTGAGTCGTTATCGCCTATTTTTCAGTCATTTCTTACTCAATTTCCATGTAATTGCATACCCTCTTTGCAAGTACTCCGGCGCTTGCTCTAAAAAATTCAAAAGTTAGACCATTTGACATGTAGTGGAATTTCGAGATTAAAGCCGATTGAAGTCAATGGGTTTATAGAGGAGGGTCATAATTCGCAATTTAGTACTTGGCCCTATAGCGGGTAGGAATTCAAAACAGCCCTTGTAAAAAGAATTGAAAAGAACGACCGTTCGAAAACCGTTCTGGGCGTTCGAACGCTGCAAAATCGTTCGAACGGCCTGAACGACGTTCTTATTCCCAAACTGAACACTGTCATAGTTCTGAACGACGTTCATTCATTAAAAGAAGATGGACGGCTGCTTGAACGTTCCTGCAGTCAACTAAATATCAGAACGGCTCCGCGAGAAGACAGCGTTCTGATTTGAACAGCCATACTCTCATTTTAAACTCAACAAATTGTAGTCTAATTGCAGCTAATGAGTATAATCAAAGTACGGTAGATCTACTGTCGTCTGTCGCTGACTGTGGGATATAGCGAGCCCACAGTACTAAAAATACTAGTAGGCCTAATAAATTACAAAGACAAGAAGGATTTTCAGTGAGTATAATTATAGGCCTATGCACATTAGTGTGATCATTTTTTTGTTTGTGATCTGTGTTAGTCTCGGTAGCTTATTGACGTCATAGGGCCTTCTTTCTCAGACCCAAACTCTAACAAAAGGTTAAAAGAGTGGGACTATAGGGCTACATATCTTAGCAAATACAATACGTTGACCCAATGCTGATCCAACGCTGACCCATTGTATGCGACGTTGGCCCAACATTTAATCAACATTGGATCAATGTTTGCTGGGATGGAGCGGTAGGTATATTCTCAAAGTAATTGAGTACAGGGATTTCTCAGGTAGGCCTACGTACCTGTATGTGATTGGCCAAAATGGTTATCTTAACCATTCAAACACATTAGGAGGCTTGTATAGAAACACTAACTTGTTTGCAGATCCAGCAAACACACTACGCTGGTGTGTTTAAAAATTGTACCAGCGTAACGTCCAATGGTGGGCCAAGATCCTGCTCAATGTTGGCTCATCTTGATCGAGGTAAGCCCAACAGTGTCCCGTTGCTGGCCCAACTGTTGTTGTTGGCTGATCCAGGCTTAATGTTCTAATTTGAACACCTGTTCTCTTTTGAACGTTTAATTCAGGTTTCGAACGGTGTGTTCCAACCCCTGTAAAAATAATTGAAAAGAACGGCCGTTCGAACGCCGTTCTGGGCTTTCGAACGCTGCAAAATCGTTCGAACGGCCTGAACGACGTTCTTATTCCAAAACTGAACACTGTCATCGTTCTGAACGACGTTCGTTCATTACAAGAAGACGGAACGGCTGTTTGAACGTTGTTCTTGGCACTTGAACGTTCCTGCAGTCAACTAAATATGAGAACAGCTCCGCGGGAAAACAGCGTTCTGATTTGAACAAAATAATAAATGATAAATAAACAGTTTCATTGTGACGCAGAAATTAATTTAGCATAGACCAATCATATGGATCTTCAATATCACTCCATACGTTCAAAACTGAACAGTCTTTCAGTTTAGTTCAGACGCCTGCAGAGGAGACATGTACAGCTATGGCCATTGGCCATATTCTCATTTTAAACTCAATCAAGTTTAGTCTAATAACTAATGAGTATGGTAGCAAAGTAAGGTAGATCTGCTGTCGTCTGTCGCTGAGATAATTTGCGACTGTGGGACATAGCTTGCCCACAGCATAGGCCTACTATAAATACTAATATTGAATCACAGAGACAAGAAGTATTATAAGTGAGTATAAGTATATGCCTATGCAAATTATCTTGATCATTTTTTTGTTTGTGATCTGTGTAATAGTCTGGGTGGCTTATTGACGTCATAGGGCCTAGGCCTACTATCTGAGACCCAAACAAAAGGAGTGGGACTATAGGCCTACATATCCCATCAAACACAATACGTTGACCCAATGCTGATCCAACGCTGACCCATTGTCTGCGACGTTGGCCCAACATTTAGTCAACATTGGATCAATGTTTGCTGGGATGGATGGGTAAGCATATTCTCAAAGTCGCCGAATTTAGTACAGGGATTTCTCATGTAGGCCTATGTGATTGGCCAAAATGGTTATATTGACCATTCAATCACTTGACCGAGGCTTGTATAGAAGCACTAACTTGTTTGCAGTTCCAGCAAACCCAATACGTTGGTGTGTTTAAATGTTGGGCCAGCGTCCAATGGTTGGCAAGATCCTGCTCAATGTTGGCTCATCTTGATTGAGGTAGGCCTAAGCCCAACTGTGTTCCGTTGCTGGTCCAACTGTTGTTGTTGGTTGATAGGCTTCAAGTTCTAATTTGAACGCCGGCCTCTCCCAGAAAACATTATGTTGAACCAATGTTGATTTAATGCTAGCCCAGCATCATGGACGGTGGACCAACATTAAGACAACATTGGTTCAACGTTTTGGTTCTTGCTGGGGCGTTCTAATTTGAACACATGTTCCCTTTTGAGCGTTTAATTCAGATTTTGAACGGTTTGTTCCAAGAAGAACAATTCTCGTTTTTGAACGCCGTTCAACGCAGTGTTCATTCCAAAAGAACGGCCAAAATCGTTCAGAACGGCCGTTCTGAACGGTGGGCTGGCTAAAAACCATGATTGTCGTTCTGAACGCTAACCGTTCGAACGGCACATGGAACGGCGCTCGAACGGCCGTTCTAGCTGATAATTATTACAGGGGAAGATGAACAATTCTCGTTTTTGAACGCCGTTCAGAACGCAGTGTTCATTCCAAAAAAAACGGCCAAAATCGTTCAGAACGGCCGTTTTGAACGGGAGGCTGGCTAAAAACCATGATTGTCGTTCTAAACGCTAACCGTTCGAACGGCACATGGAACGGCGTTCGAACGGCCGTTCTGGTTGAGTATTTTTACAGGGGAGGGTGGTGTGGTATCTGGTCTTCATGTCCTTACCACTGGGTCCTCATATTATTGCGATGTATATTAGGCCAGGAGCCAGATCTAGCCCTCGTAGGCTACTCACAAAAGCTAAGAAATTTTCTCTGCGATTTTTATTTAGCTTGACCCTTGGGACATAGCGAGTTTTGGTTCTTTTTTGCCAAACAGGACGCTTTAAGTCCTAGGGCCAATTTTACGATTTATCAGAAGGACACCAAAATAAAATTGACAGCATTTCGAAAAATTGTTCAAAATAGTAGTAGTTTTACTTATTTTCATTATTGTTTTATTCATAGCCCTCGGCCATATACACATGTAGGTCACTGAAAAATATTTTAGCCCAGATTTCATTTTGAATATTTTCTTCAACCCTTTTAACAATACTGGCGCCTAAAAAATACAAACATTATACAATATGTGTCAAGTTTGTAAATCTGTTATTTTTGTTGCCTGCTACTTAGAAGCAAGCTAATTCGCAAAAAGTGTCCCCATTATGTCCCCAGGAGACCGGAAGTTAAAAAGTTGAAAAATCGAAGGCCAATTTGTTTTTATAACTACATATTTAAGATACGCGCGTCATTATCGCTAAGTCTAATTTGCGGTAAAATTCATATGTGCTAATATATCTGCCTTCAATAGGCTATTATATAAAAGTTAACTCATGCTGTGGATATTTATCATTATATTTATGTGTTAATCTCACATTGATGTTTATGTTTACATGGTTATGAAGAAAATATATATAAAATGACACTTTGAATGCTAAGATCAATTTTTTGCTTACAGTGTATATATACTGTGGATATTTAATATTGTATGTAATATAAATATTTATTATTAGTTCCATATTGATGTATGTTTGATGGAAAACCCAAAATTATGTATAATGACACTTTGAATGCCAAGGCTGAGTTTTTTAAATAAATCTAAGATAATGCATAATAAAGCACAATACTTAAGATGTGTATGTTGACCAATGTGGCCTTATCCAGATATCCATAGATTTTATAATAATAAGCACAGGATAAATATATTATATTTAATAACTGACTGGAAGAACAAGGTAAAATTTAATTGTTTTATATAGTTTGTATGCTATGGCAGATTTTTTGTTTGTAAAATACTATAAATAATCTGGCTATTATTATGATTAGTATACATATTTTATGTTAGTCGCATATTGATGTTTAATTCTTTATGGAGAACAACAGTAATATATATATAAATGCATTTTAAATGCTAAGGCTATTTAGTTTTATTTTATTATAAGGAACAATTCTTGAGATTTAATATGTTGTATATTGAGCATTATAGGCGGGCGGCGTGGCGCCGTGGTTAAAGCTGCCTGCTTGGAAAGTCGGAGATCGCGGGTTCGAACCCCACTCTGGCTACCGAGTTTCAAAGAATCAAAATGTTTCTTCCCCGCTCACTCGTAAAGATTCAATATTGTGGAGAGCCTCCGTGACCGAGAGGTAGCGTGCTCGGCTGAATTTCGAAGTCTGTGTCTGGAGGGCAGTGTCATCTCATTTAGCAGCCTATATGTGCACAAAGGTGGCCTAAAACCCCATTCATTTCATTTCATATTGAGCATTTAGTCAGATTATAATAAAAAAGACAAGATAAATATCTTATATTTAATAAGTGACTAGAAGAACAAGGTGGGGTTAACATTTAATGGTATGCGCCGAAGTAAAAACTGTAAACGCGGACACGTTTGCCCTACCACCGATAGCAAATAACCTTTTATCGATGATTTAGTACCAGAAATGATAAAATATCTGAACGTTTCAGAAGAGGTCCAAGATTTTTAAATAAAAGGGGATAAAGTGAAGACCTGAAGACTGAAAAAGGTATTGTTGTCCAATAACGAACATAAACGTCAACTGATGAGTCTGCTTAAACTCTGCTTTGTACTATAATACCAATGCTTTAGAAGTTGAAAAACAACATATTTCGCCATCTAGAGAATGGTGAAGCCACATGGTCGTTTTCAGATATTTCAACAATACCAGTATCTGAACTAAATCTTAGCTCTACACAGCACAGAAAAAACTGATTCTAGAATCATCATGCGTACACATTAGATATGTTAAAAAGAGTGGATACACCTCAGAATCAAAAGGGACTCAATTGCTTCTGTATTACCAAAATGTTTGTTTTGTAATTAAACCAGCTAAGTTGATTGAACAGGTTCTGATAATAACACAAGCAACGTTGAGCATCTTTTAACCGCTTGGTGTATTTCACTTGACCAGGTTATGTTCTGGTCATCTGCTCTCCTGTGAGCTTTAACACCTTCTAAAGTTGATTGAGCAGGTTCTGCTCTCACGGGTAGCAATGCTGTTTCAACATTTAAAGCGATGGGGTAAAGTTAAACCGTACAAAATTATGCAGAATGCCCCCAATATGTACCTACATTAGCAAGCTTAGGTGAAGAATGAGATCCTTAATAACATATATTGAATCATTTAACATAATTTTGTTGCACTGTTTATGGTTACATATATATACTAATAGGCCAATGAAATTCGGGAGGTCAAAGTTAGGAATGTATGTGAAAACTTGGCTACCATCAAATCCTCAGCAGCAATTGATTTATTCAATTATCCACCTTGTCATCGCACTTTCAAACAAAAATAGCACATTTCCAAGACGCCATTTTAAAAATATCACATCAATCCTCTTTGAGTGTGCCACTTGCTGCTACACATCATGGATGGGCCATTGACAACGAGAATGGATTAAAAAAACACTGTGGTTTCTAGATTACATAATTCTACATCTCCAGACAATTAAATAGATTATGCAAATATTGCACAGTCTGACGAAGATGATAATACAGCTGACGAAGGTCATCTGCTCAATTAACTTGCTGGTGACATAGTTTTGTCATATTACGTTTGTATAAACAAAGCAAATCGACATATATTTCAGATGCACATCTATTATTTAAATTTTGCCAGCATTATGTCTGGACAATATGAGGTATATAACGTGTATATACACACTAATACCATGTGAGGAAATATCAATTATATGGACATAATACCTCCTCCTTGATGGATATGCCCACTCCACTGCCAGTTTCCGTTATTTTTTGTTTTTACATTAATTTTAATTTTCTCATATGCCACTAGGTACACGTAGGCCTATACCTATTGGGTAAATATCGACGCTTAGTAAAGTTGGTAGAATGGTTTAAACATTTATTAGCATCAAATTTGCATCTGTCCTGTTGATTTGTATCGATACACCCATATTTGTTTCCTTCGGTAACGGGTTTCGGCGCATACCATCAAATGTTAACCTCACCTCGTTCTTCTAGTCACTTATTAAATATAATATATTTATCTTGTGTTTTTTGTTATAATCTGTAGGGGTACTCGGATTGATGACAACATGCTCAATATGAAATGAAATGAATGGGGTTTTAGGCCACCTTTGTGCACATAGGCTGAAAAATGAGATGACACTGCCTTCCAGACACAGACTTCGAAATCATTACAAGTGAGCAGGGAAGAAACATTTTGTTTCTTAAAATCTCGGAGGCCAGAGTGGGGTTCGAACCCGCGATTTCCGACTTCCAAGCAGGCAACTTTAACCACGGCGCCACACCGCCCGCCCATAATGCTCGATATACAACATATTAAATATCAAGCATTGTTCCCTATATTAAAATGAAACTAAATAGCCTTAGCATTTAAAGTGTATTTATATAATATATAAATACACTTTAAATACTAAAGATATATATATTATATTACTTTTGGTCTCCATAAAGAATTAAACATCAATATGCGGCCAACATAAAATATGTATGCTAATTATAATAAGAGCCAGATTATTTATAGTATATTACAAAAAAAATCTGCCCTAACATTCAAACTGTATAAAACAAGTAAATTTTACCTTGTTCTTCCAGTCAGTTAATAAATATAATATATTTAACCTGTGCTTATTGTTATAATCTTTATGGATATCTGGATAACGCCACATTGATCAACATACAAGTCTTAAGCTTTGTGCGTTATTATGCATTATTTTAGATTTATTTAAAAAAACTCAGCCTTGGCATTCAAAGTGTCATTATACACATTATTTGGTTTTCCATCAAACATTTAAACATATACATCAATATGGGACTAATATTAAATATTTATATTACATACAATATTAAATATCCACAGTATATATACACTGTAAGCAAAAAAATGGTCTTAGCATGCAAACTGTCATTTTATGTATTTTTTCTTCATAAACATGTAAACATAAATATCAATGTGAGATTCACATAAAATATTCATGATAAATGTAATGATAAATATCCACAGAGTTAACTTTTATATAATAGCCTATTGGAGGCAGATATATCAGCACATTTGAATTTTACCGCAAATTAGAGCTAGCAATAATGACGCGCGTATCTTAAATATGTAGTTATAAAAAAAAATGGCCCCAGATTTTTTAACTTTTTAACTTCCGGTCTCCTGGGGACACAATGGGGAATTAGCTTGCTTCTAAGTAGCACGCAACAAAAAAACAGATTACCAAACTTGACACATATTTTATAATGTGTGTATTTTTTGGCCGGTATTGATAAAAGGGTTGAAAAAAATATTCAAAATGAAATCTGTGCAAAAATGTTTTCCAGTGACCTACATGTGTATATGGCCGAGGGCTATGAATAAAATAATAGTGAAAATAAGTAAAACTGTTACTATTTTGAATAATTTTTCGAATTGCTGTCAATTTTTTTTTTTGGAGTCCTTCTAAAAAATGGTAAAATAGGCCCTAGGACTTAAAGCTTCCTGTTTGGCAAAAAAGAACCAAAACTCGCTATGTCCCAATGGTCAAGCTAAATAAAAATCGCAGTGAAAATTTCTTAGCTTTTGTGAGTACGAGGGCTAGATCTGGCTCCCGGCCTATATGCTCATACCGGACATGTACACGTGTACATGGTGTAGGCCAACACTGCAAAGCGGTGATTACCGCTATTCAGTGTGCACGTGTACATGTTCGGCATGGTCGTACACATCGCAACATTTTGAGGGCCCAGTGGTTCTAACCTTCAGCTGCTGCTCAGTAGAATCTCTGAGCTGCTTCAAAAGAGCAGCCAGATCACCAGTGTCTTGATTGCTCAGCTGTTTGATCTTATTCTCCAGTGTCAAGATGATGTCCCCAGAAGACTTCAAACGACCCTGAAGATCTCTCATTTGCTACATAGTGAAAAATAACAAAAACATAAAAATATAAAAAACCTTTTAGTTTATTTGCAATAATTTTAATAGCAGTTACTTTTTTGTGATGTAACTAGCCTACTATCGTGACAATGTAAGGTCTGACGGACATTAATATGCATGTCAGAATATTTTCAAATCTGTTTAATAATTATTATTTATTTTTCATTCATGCCTACTTTTACTTATTGTACTTTTCATAGGTCTACTTGTATGTGTGCAATATATACATGTATAAAACGTGCATATAGAGGCAAGTAGCGACACTGCTAATGTTAAACCAAGAAAAGGTAAGCAAACAATGCTTAAAGTAAATAAATGATAAATACATTTCTTAAGTTTAAGTGTTACATCATTGGGAGAATGTATTTTTCTAACTTAAAGCAGCGCGGACAAGCACACCCAAATCTTTGAATAACGTATGGTTAATATTTTCTAAAAAAATATTATCATTTAACATTATAATCCTAGCATACTGGTGCCTTACGACAAGTAATAGTAACAATATTATATTTTGTATGATTAAAAATAATTATTGTTTTTGATGTGTCACTCCATTCGCAAAGATTATCTAAATCGGCTGTAAGTATTCATTGGCACTCAGGCCGAAATTAGTGAATTGTGTTTGGAAATTCGAATTACAAATAAACACATATCACAAGGTTCCCACCAGAAATATTTGAGTGTGTGTGTGTGGGGGGGGGGGGGGGGGTTGAAAAAGGGGTCGGAAAAATCTGAATTTCAAATGTTAGTGCTTCAAATGACCCTTTTAACTGAAATGTCTGTCAAATATGGAATAGATTTGGCATTTTCATTGCCAACAAGGGGGGATATCCCCCTTTGGTGCTGCGTGGGAGAGGGACCCATCAAGGATACCCTGTATCATCTGATACACATCCTCAAGTTGAGTGGTACATGATTTATTTCTCGTAAAACTATTGATTTATGGAACGACACATTGACCTTTTTAATCAAATACGACAACTAATTGAAACTACGTAAATTCTAAATTAATCATTGTATGCTTTGACAACTTTCATTGTGAACACAGCTGATAGAACACATTAGGTATCTTACCTCTCCAGTTACTTTGTAGTCAAAGGTCAATTTGTCGTTCACTTTACTTAAACCACATTCCGCTTGCTGACGTCCACGAATCTCTTCTTCAAGTCTACAATATTATGACATCAAAAATGAAATAACTTATAGCAGAACCACTAACTGTATCACAACTCTTAACTTGACACATTGTAAAATATTGAAATACACTTATATTCGTTCATTCAAATAATAATTATGTTCAAACACACTAGTTTCACTGCCCAGCAGACACAAGACGTTGAATCAATGCTGTTTTAACGTTGGTTCCCCGTCTACGACGTCGGACCAACGCTAAACCAACATTAATTCAACGTATTATATCTGCTAGGTGGACACTGATAACAAATAGTTGCCCACCTCCTTTTCAGTTGGTCGTTCTCGTTTCTCACCCTCTGGTTGTCAGTTTTAACCAGGTCCAGCTGAGAACAATAGCCATGTAGAGACGCCTTTAGATCGGCCAGCTCCTTCTCTTTCTCTGCCAGACATCTTTGGAGACAGGACAGCTGCTCCATCACACGACTCATCTTCCCTGCTTCATCTGTTAACCTGCCATTTAAACCTCTGCCTTTTGTCATTCTGATTTATTAGCTGATTAAATCACAGCTATTGGGATTGAAATGAGTGTTTAAGCAATCAGATTTGAAAATGTTTAATGTCAAATTAAACAAATATCTGAAATTTTCAGCCACTTGAAGTTGTGGGTCGCGGTAGCCGGACATAACTTCAAATAGCTGATTTTTTTTAATTTAGCATTATAACGGTTGATACTAATTAAATCTCAGGCTTCTAAGGCTTTTCAATGGCATGAAAAGCCTGGGATATAGGTATGTTGCATGCGATCGTACTTTAATAGATTCATCCATAATGTACATGACATACACTTGGACACTGCTCATCATTCGTGATATTGTAAGAATATTGACCACACCAATTAATCAAATAACCCTAAGTGAAGTCTGAAATGAATTTTTAATGAATCAATAGTACTGTATCCTGCAATTATTAGATACATCTATGCATTTATCTCTTAACCGTATTAACCCTTGAACCGCCGGTGTCGCATATATTCGGGTTTTCATTTTTTATTACCACATTAAATACCACCTTTCAAACATGTTAAAGATAAAATGTGACATCAATCAGCAATATTTGAAAACAGTTCACCTCCATTTTGCCAAATCTGAATAATTTTCACTCACTTGAAGTTGCGGATCGCGTCAGCGAGACACAACTTCAAGTGGGTGAAAATTCTGATTGAATAATTTGGCGGTTAAAGGGTTATCCTGATAACCAACTAGATAATAATTTGTTTTATTCTATTTGCTGTGTATAATGAATATCACACATACATTAAACCATACTTAACATTATTATTACGCAATCCATTATGAAACCAACTCCAGGCATATATATGGCTTTACACATATTGAAATCAGCTTTAAAATTAATTGCGGCTATAGACTTCAGAATAACAGACCATGACGCTTGAGATTTCTTACTCAAGACTGTGTGTCCATTATGCTCAAAGATGACTCACAACATTATACGAGCCGACTCCGGGGTTGGTAAAAATGTTCATAATTTCAATTACAGCCTTATGTTCCTTTGTATAACTCACCTGCCTTTACAATCACTTGCCATGCTAATGTGCTTGTTTATTTCATTTTGTAGCATGTTCTTATCTGTGCAGCACTGGTCAAGTTGTCCTCTAAAACATCATACCAATGAAACCAAAAAAAAAAATAATAATAAATAATAATAGACATGAGATGATGGAAGAATGTATTCAGTTCTTATTACGTAATGGTAGGCTTCGACACATGGGCCGTTCGTAATTAATAAAAATAATAAAACGACGAGCAATTTTCATCGACCTTGAATGTGATCGTAATACCAAGGATAATGATCGTAATCCGGGTCGTGCATCCGGATCAACCCCAACATTTAATCGATAGACTTATGGTCTCACCACCCCAAATGCCAGTCCCATTGAAATACATGTAAAATGCCTTAATTCCACGGGCCGATTTCACTTCTTTTGACCCTCTTTTGAAGCCTGGACTGTGCATTTTGAAAAACAGCTCCGATAAGGGGATGCTACCCAGACATATTTTGAGCTAGGCCCCCTAGTGTGCAAAAAGGTCAATATATTTCAAACTACGCTTAAATTCATACCATCTTTCATAGACCAGATACACATCCTTTTAACCCACTGTATCCCTGTCAGATTATCACGAAATAGTTATATCTGATATCCGGCACAAAAAAGACATCGTATACTTATTAAATATTCACATAAATATAACTTCTTTGTATATGTTTTTAATTCAACAGAGGTTGAAGCAGCCGCATTAAAAATATTTTGTGTGATGATTCCATCAGTATACACCTGCCGTAATTTGGGCTTATTTAGGGTGGTGAGACTTTATAGTAGTAGTATTGCATTCACTCATAAAGTGGGTAGTCATCAAGTATGACGTGATAGATTCAACATAATTCATTAATCATGTTAATTCATAAGGTGGCTAGGTATAGTAACAGTATCCAACAGTTGTGAGACAATGACGTCATAAAGTCTTCCCCATAGTTACAAGTCCAATGTACTTTACCATCATCCACGATCTCGATCGTAATCCGGATCATGTATCCAGATCGTATACCGGATCATCCCCAACAATTAAACAATTGTTCCTTGGCCCGAAACACACCTCTGATAACAGTTTCATGTAAGCCGACGGACAGACAGACTGACATATTGACCGACAGATCAACCAACAAGACCAAAAACATAACCTTCCTGGCGGAGGTAATTACAAGAAAAAGTTCTTTTACTCAGGCATCCCCTGATGAAAATTATAAAATTATACAGCTTCAAAATCCTGCTCATCAGTCCCAGTATACAACATGGCTGTCGACAGAACATTTGGAGGTTATGGTACCTGTGATCACAGACATTGTTAATTTGTCACTATCTACTGGCGTGTTTTCAGATATGTGTTTTCAGTATGCTTCTGTAAAACGATTACTCAATAAGTCACGTCTTGATCGTGATGTACTACATTTTTTAGACCAATATCCAACCTCAGCTACTTGTCTAAACTCATCGAAAAAGTTGTGGCTACACGATAATCAAATTACATGGATGAAAACAATCTCTCCGAACCTATGCAATCTTCTTATAGATCAGGAGACAGCACTAACTATATTATTGTGTGTACAGAATAACATACTGAGGGCAATAGATGACCATAACGCAGTGGCATTGATTTTGCTCGATCTAAACGCTGCCTTCGGCAACAGACAGACATACAGATAGCTTTATTCCACCAATATATAATACAATATGGTGAGGGAGACTCCTTTTAAGACATAAGCACATGTCGCTATCAAAGGAGCCAATGATAAACAATGAATTACATTATATATAAAATATACATATCGGCTGGTAATGTGAGTAAGAAAGCTGCTTAACGTCACTTATTGAACGGGACGGTCAGGGAAGTGACTTTGTTATTCATTAAAAACAGTGCAAAGATAGAAATGAATGATGTACAGATGATGAGATGAGGCTGAATATATATTATAGAAATACAATAAAAACGCGTGACATATTTGATACTAACATGTTCGAGAAAAGTGGTTCCATGGGTTAAAGTCATCAGATCAGTGTATCTGGTCTATATATATTTTATCGGGAGGAAACACATAGCGGTTTCCCAGCAAACACGAGACACCGAGCCACTGTTGATCCAATGCCGGCCCACCGTCTCCGACTCTGTGCCAACACTAAATCAACACCGGCCCAGCGTCCGGTGTTTGCTGGGAATACATCACTATATTTAACATGTTTAGTATATTCATTTATACAAAAGTATAATAAGATTAAATCATTTATGAGTACAATGAACAAATGGTTTTAAGTAAATATACATTATTATTATGCTTACATAATATGGCATACAATATGATACTCATAATGAAATGGTTCATATAAATATAAATCGACGCGAATTTATTCTTCTATATAATAATACATACATGTGTGAAAAACAAAAATAATTAATTGCAGAGCAATATAAAAGTTATGACAGTCGACATTTATACAGTGCATACAATTATATTATATATTTGTATTGAATTAGTTTCGAAACATAGACAATATAACTTTTTCCTATATACATATATTCGATGCATCTATAAAAAGATTTATTTAACTAATCACCTGTTATGACAAACGTAATAATTGTTTAGTCTGCACGATGACTCATATTGATCAATAGTTAATTCTTAAAATAAGTCATAAAACCGTGTAGGCTATGTGTGTTTACTTTTTCGATAAAATGGTTTGAAGTATTTATTGCTGTTTCTATTTCACTGTATCGGATACATTTCCTTGCGAATTCGTGATTTGTACTGGGCAAGCGTAATTTATTTTTGTGGCGTGTAGGATATGGGTGAGTATCCAGGCCATGGTCGTTGGTCATGTTGCGGAAATATGACGGCAGCTGGTTATTTTTCAGTTGATGATAAAATTTAAGCTCCTGGAGTGTGTGTATGTCTTTAATTTTAAGTAGTTGAAGTTTTTTAAACAATGGTTCTGAATTACAATTAAATCTACCAAGGCAAATTATTCTAACTGTGTTTTTTTTCTGTAGCTTGTAGAGTCTATCAGTTTGATATCCCCAGGCTAAGATACCATAATTTAAATGACTGAGTACAAGAGAGTTATACAAAAGATATAGGGTATTTATTTTGTGGTAGGCAACGTTTTAATTTGTTTAATATCCCAATAGATCTAGAAATTTTATTGGCAATTTTTTGTTTTTTCCAAGTAAGATGTTCGTTTAGTTGAATGCCTAAGTAATTAAATTCTTGAACACGTTCAATTTCTGTCCCACCATTGATCATAACATACTTCTGGATCGTCTCCATAGCAGACTAGGTGTAAATGGTGTTGTACTCAAAGGTTTGAGTCGTATGTGAGAGACAGAAAACAATGTATTTCCATTAATGGCATCCAATCACCACCTGTTGAAGTCAAGTATGAGGTACCCCAGGGCTCTGTACTGGGCCCCATAATGTTCACTATATATACCTCACCAATTGCTGACTCCATTCGCCGCTATAGCTTGAACATACATTTGTGATGACACTCAAATTTATATAGCTATTGAGACATATTCGAGTACTGGTGAGCAGGTCGCTATAGGAGCCATCCACGCATGAATTTCAGAGATCAGATTGTGGATGCTGCTCGATAAACTTCAACTGAATGATGGAAAAACATAATTTTTACTCTTTTCTACTCTGCATTGTCAAAAGCCACTAACTACTCAATACATCAGCATTGGGGCTACAGATCTTCCAGCTAGCCTAAGTGCACGGAATCTTGGAGTTTCGTTTGATGAGCACATGGACTTGGAGAGCCACGTTAAAATGTTCGATGCTCTTGTTTGTTTTCAACATCTCAAGTGGATAAGTGACATACGCAAGTATATCACAGATGATGCAACCAAACAGCTTGTTCGCACGTTCGTAACATCCAAATTGGACAATTGAAATTCTCTACTATATGGCTTGCCGTCATCCGTGATCCAAAAGTTGCAGATGGTTCAACATGCAGCTGCAAGAGTTATCACGCGTACCCGGAAATTTGATTCTATCACGCCTGTTCTGAAGGAGTTACACTGGTTGCCTGTGCATAAGCGATTTTTTTTCCACAACTTCTAGTTCTGACGTATCGCTCCATGCGTTCTGGGTGGCAGGTCCGGCCTTGTGGAATGAACTGCCGCATGCTATCAAGTGTGCTCAAGCATTATCATCGTTCAAGTTACAACTGAAAACACATCTCTTCTGCGAAGATTTTAATGTTATAACAAAACATTTACACACATCCCTAAATGGACTGATTTCCCCTGTGTTTCTTATTTTTGTTAATTTAACATAATTATAATAATATTATCATTTTAGCTAGTTATGTAAATACATATTAAATATCACAGTTATGCGCCCATGAACGTCCTGAGGCCGGATTTAGGTGCTTTATAAATGCTATTTTAATATTAATATTATTATTAGTAGTATTATCTTTGAACGTTTGATTATTGGTAGATATGCTGGCACAGAGTATTGATTGAGCTGTATGTGAACCACAATTTTTGTATTTAAGCCTTAGAGGACTGAGGTAAGAAATTTAAATTTCCAGTCACTTGAAGTTGTGTCTCGCTACCGCGATCCACAATTTCAGGTGACTGATATTTTGTGTTATTTGTGAAATTTAAGTTCCAACACATATCAGTGTATCAAGATTGAAATCATATTTTATTTTTAACAACTGGTTATACAGGTACTTACAAAAAGACAGAATGTCTATCCTAGTCGACATCACTTGATCTAAGGGTTAACCCTTACAGTGCGGGGATCGACTTTAGTCGTCAGAATCTGACGTCTGTGTACGTCAGATTCTGACGACTAAAGTCGATCCCCGCACAGTCAGAACAAAAAAGGACGTCTGTAAACGTCAGATTTTGACGAATAAAGTCGATCCCCGCACTATAAGAGTAAACATATTTCTAATTGCCGTAGACACATAACATAGGTATTCAAATGAAGCGGAAAGAGTTAACTAAGACATTCATGATAATTTCAAATTGAAAAAAACACTTTTGATTGCGATGTTTTTGTACACATTAATTCAGCGTTTTATGGTTAATTTCAGCTCACCTGAGTTTGACGAGTTCGCCCTCGTACAGCTGCTTCAGCTGGTTCATGTCCTGGTCCAGGAGCCTAATGGTGTCCCGGTATCCGGACGTGTCCACACCGCCCTGTGTCTCCAGCCCCCTGATCCTCGTCAGGTAGGAGGCCAGCTTGTCGTTCAGGCACCTCATCTGATTCATCTCCCCGGCGGCCACGGTACCTATCACCTTGCACGGGGCGGCCGCGTCAGCCCTGGAGCAGTCCAAGTGTCCCTGTCCCTGGCCGGCACCCGTGCCCCGCAACGTGGATCCATGATAGTAAGCAGACATTCTGGATCTATAAGGAAGTAAAATAAAAAAAACACTGTGGATTACCCCTATGTCAACGCATACAGTCGCTAATATAAGCATAATTTTTGTTTTGGTATTTGTTTTGATATCTGTTAAGGCAGCTCTGGCTACAGCGTAGCCAGAGCTGACCTGTGCAGATGTCAAAACAACTAGTGACGTCAATAGTTGTTTTGACATCTGCTCACAACATCTTGATGACACAAACACCCGTCTTGTGCTCGGTGAACTTGGAATTTTCAGCAAAATATAGTCTGAAGGTACAACTATTTAATAAAACGAATATTTCTTTGCACACATAAGTGCCAGTAGCATGTAACGGGTTAAGATAACAAAATAGATATTGCGATCTTGGGAAACACACACATTTTGTTGTATTATCTTCGTCTGAGGTATTACCAGCCTTATCGCATTAGAATAGTTAAGATTGATTGAATCTACCCCCAACCAATCGAAGAGTGGTCCAGCCTGTCACATGACGAGATCGGCCAATCACCTCCGTCATTCAGTTGGTACATGTATTTCAATTAGGGGGTAGAATCCGAGACTAGGACCGATTGATCTTAACGTTTCTAATGGTGATAACAGAAGTTCGGATATCATCAAAGTGTCATTTTCAGGTGTATTTCACCTCATTTTCATACATTGAGGTATGAATCGCTGTCGGAATCGCGTCCTCAAACATCAATGTGGATGAAAATATATTGATTTTACAAAACAACATTGTAATTATCTGAAATTAAATCCCAGAACGCCCTTTGTAATGACATGAATTAAATGGTGTCTTTCATTTGATTTGTTTTGTTTAGTTGTCTTAGCAATATAACTTATGATAGCCTTTGTAACATTTACTTCCTGCGAAATGTCTACCACCTATAAGTGCTATATTATTCAAACAGTGTTCTAAATCTTTAAAGCAGAAGCATTCGACGAGTACGGTGATAGTTAAAATAAGAGAAAAATGTAGCTTTTTTTACTGGGAGACTATTAGATAAATAAATCATAATCACACTTCGAAAGTTGTTTATATCATTTAAAATAACTCATAAGCAACATAATCTCTCGATCGGTTAAGCCAATAAATGTTTTGTTCCATCTTTGTAGCTCCATTTGCATGGCAATCTGCACAGGAACATATTGCCAGCTAATAAGAAAACTATTTATTATCACGAAAGCACTGACCAGACTGGGTTTGATATTGTCCAAAAGCTCTATGAAGTTTTACTAAAACTAGTATGTCCTTCTACACTCGACCTATCCTGACAAGTTGACACTCCACATAAGAACACAGCACATGTGCGGCGTGTCTCCGTCTATGAATTGTTCTGGGCCCAAAATTCATATGGAGCCACATCACACAGATTTGCAATCAAATTAGTAATGCCATCCAATAAAGTGTTCAATACACGAAATAAACGCGTTTCTAACAAGCCATTGATATTTGCTTATCGTCGGACAGCGTATATTGGCTCTGCCGCGTTGCTAAGGTCATTCGTGTTGTATTCCCACGTAGCAGGAACACAGGGCCAATGCCCAGTCAATGTTGCAGACGCTTGCCGAGCGATAGCTCAGTGTTCGTCTAAAGTGCTGCGTTTTAGAATGTGGTGTAACAATGGAGGGCGTAAACAATGTATTATGACACGCTGATTTAAATCTAGATATTTAATATTATTATCAAAGTTTTGTGACAACTTTTAGAACACACAAAAAGTGAGTTTTTAACTTCAAGAATACTACTGTCGCCTACTGTAGACATAATGTGTTTTTTTTAGCAATAGTAAAACCAGTTGCTCAAAACAAAATACTGTATATCTGGTAATATTCGCGAGGTAATAATTTTCGCTAATTTCGCGAGGATGACAAAGTCGTGAATTTAAGAATATCGCGAAATTTAATCTAATATCGCCACCTATCATAAAAAATGATAATTTGCGTATTCTGAACTTCGTGAAAAGTCCCAAAATCACAGATTCGCGAAAATCTGAACACGCGAAAATTACCAGATCTACAGTAGGCCTATGTCTCCAATCTTGAAACACTTGAAGTTGTGTTTCGCGGGAGCAAGACACAATGAAACATTAATTTTAATAGACTAGAGCTCCCGATGCTAAGAGCTGGTTGTGGATTCCAATGAAAGTTCATTATAAAAATAATGAAGTCGGCATGTGAGTTTTTAATATGCATATAACAGCTGGGGGGAGGGAGGGGGGTAGCGTGGGGGGAAGATACCATATATATAGTCTGGTGTAAATATTTAATCTACGCTAACGTGTACATTTATTTTTTGTATTTGAATATTCATGTAGACACTCTCATTCATTAATGATAGACCTGATTAGCACGTACACCTAAATGCGATAAATAAATTAATAATTTTATTACTTGAACGTGTAAATCAACGCGAGAAACATCCAGATGTGAGGAATTATTTAGAAGAGCTGGGAGATTTTGGAATGAATATAGTTTCCAATCGTTCTCGACGTGAAAACTATCATGCTGGAAGCAAATTCAATTTTTGTAGAGAAACGTTTTTATAGTTGGCAATTGCTCTTTTAATCTGGTGGTTTTATCAAATTTTACTTACTCATTTAAACCCAATATACACAAAAAAAATTGTATAACATTTATATTATGTTAGACCAACCCCGAAGATGTTGGGTATCGTTGTATAAATGTTATGCAAATGTTTTGTGCTTACTGGGAATTGATTGTATTTTTAGAACTATTTAACATTTATGCGCTTATCTCACTCCATCCCAAAAACCTGAATAACTGCTTCACAGAAATAAACTGTATATAATTATGCTGCATAGCTATAACAAAATTTATGTTCACTTTTATCATTGGTTTTAGTCAGGTTATTCCTAATATAAGTTGATCTTGATCGGCCTTGGGTAGTATGTGAGCAGCATTCTGGTTGATATTACATTCTTGGTGGCTGAAAGTTATGACCCGGAACGAAAATGTCCTGGCAACAACAAACAGATACAAACGTATCTAATTAGATAGTATTGGTGCTGGTGGATATAATGTTATAACATTCTATCCACCAGCACCAGTTGTTATCTCAATTTATAGGCAACGTCGGTTGTACCGCCGTCGTACCCTGGAGGAGAGACTCGCGTAGACGGCAATGCAACCCCTTCTTCCCTACAGCAAGGTCATAGGCTTCTCCGAGCTCGACCTAGCCGTGCTGTAGAGAAGTTGCAAAACTAAATCAAATCAAAGTAAGTACTGACGCAATCCACAACTTCAAGTGAGTGAACATTACTCATATATGCCACTGTTGGCTAAATGTAATGGTCTTTAACTGTTTCCAGCACTCAGGTGGTAATTTATTTCACTGCTGGATGAGTGGAGCATGGTCTTTAACACTTTTCAGCAATCCGGTTTTAATTGATGTCATTTTTAGTTGAGTTGAGCATGTGTTTAAAAACTTTTTTCAGCACTCAGGTTTTAATTAATGCCACTGCTGGTTGAATGGAGCATTGTCGATAACCCTTTCCAACAATCATCTTTTAATTTATGTCACTGCTGGTTGAGTGAAGCATGGTCTTTACCTCTTTTCAGCACTTGGATTTTAATTTATGTCACTGCTGGTTGAGTGAAGCATGGTCGTAAACTCTTTTCAGCACGCAGGTTTTAATTTATGCCTCGACTGGTTGAGTGGAGCATGGACTTCTTTTCAACATTCAGGTTTTAATGTATGTCACTGCTGGTTGAGTGGAGCATGGTCTTAACCTCTTTTCAGCACTCATGTTTTAGTTTTTGTCACTGATGGTTGAGTGGAGCATGGTCGTTACTTCTTTTCAGCACTCAGGTTTTAATTTATGTCTCGGCTGGTTGAGTGGAGCATGGTCTTTACCTCTTTTCAGCACTCATGTTTTAGTTTATTTCACTGCTGGTTGAGTGGAGTATGGTATTTAACTCTTTTCAAAACTCAGGTTTTAATTTATGCCACTGCTGGTTGAATAGAGTACAGCACTCAGCACTCAAGTATTTCTTATTATTTGCCTTCATAAACGACAGCGTCTTGTTTGGACCGTGTTGCCACGTGATTGAAACCTTCGTGATAGTGACCTTCACAATGTTGATCAGAATTTAATACCTCTTGATTGTTGGCTGATTTCTTTCTTAGCCTTATTATGTTCCAGCATTGTATCTTTGCTGAGCACAGTATAAGTGTTGTGTTTTGGAATATAGTGTAACCGTTGAAACGTTGTGAACACACTGTAAAGTAACCCTTTTATAGCCTAATAATTTAAATTTTTACCCGCTTGAAATTGTGTTTTGCTACCGTGAGCCACAACTTCAAGTGGGTAAAAATTACTCATATTTGTTGTATTTGAGACTATAATTTTGCAAATGTAAAGTTTGAACATTTGTTATTCCTCACTAAACGTAATAAACTGCTAAGAAAACAGACTAAAAAAACGACTATGGTCACGCTTAACACCTAAAGGGTTATTACAAATATCATAAAACTACAAACAATGTAGTAAGTAATGTTGTACGTGTTTTAAATCTTAGATGCGTTCACGTGTACGGTATCTGCACACCTGTGATCGTGTTGCGTCTTCAATAGTAAAATAATATTGATTCCTCATTAAGGAGGATATCAGATGGACTGAGAAATTAGAGACTCGGGTCATTGTGGACTGGACACTGCCACGAAATGAATGCAATCCTGCTCTGTATGCGCATGGGACACACAGTCTTCTACAATTATATATGTCTTAGATTGCATGCTACTTACACTGATTGATAACAATCGTATTATCATACATATACTCCAATTTATATTCGAGTGAATTGCGACAACAATTCACACTTTAAAGTGAACATAAATTTTAAAACATAAATTGATTTAATTGATAAATTAATAAGAACAAATCTTACCTGAATGTCATGAAATACACCTAATATATGCTATCACAAATAAAGGGTCAGAACATCCTTATTGTGGATAATATAATTGTTTACACTTTTTTCAGAAGGCGCCTCAAGAGTTACTATTCCGCTGCATACCGCGCAATGTCAACCATAGTACAATAAGCCAAATGGTCCAAAATAATTCAATATTGCGAGGGCGGCCATTTTGAATTTTAGCCTTTCCGAGTTGTTCAACCGGGATACTTCGATGCACTTCACAGTTAATAAGGCGTAACATTCAGATTTGTTTCTGAAATTTTCAGTTCACGGGTAATTTTAAAATATTATAATGCATATCATAATCCCTATAACGAACTCTAATTCTATTTAAAAAGTATGTTATTATTTCATGGCTGTTATTTTGAAAATAGCGATCAATCCCATTGAATTACAAATTTCTTTTGAAGTTCACCTCTTCTTTCATATATCACATAAATGAGGATCTGTACCTTTTTCTGGATGTCTATCGATATATTCGTAGTATATTTTGTGTATAATTTGTGTTATCTAATAGGTAAGTAAAAGTACCACAACAGAGTTTTGGCCAAGGCTGTCCCAGACATGTTAGGTGCCTTAATATTTTTTTCCATTATAGTAAAATTACTGTGCTCTAAAACATTCACCACGAGGAAAATATTATATTATTCACCAAGCTACTGTTATTTAGTATACTAATAATAAAATTAGGTGGTGGTCACTACTGAATATTTCGTCGCCTCGGAGCTAAAGGATCCTATCTGCCACTCTGACGAGTGTCAGATAGGATCCTTTAGCTCCGAGGCGACGATTTGGCGATTGGGGATAAAACCTACCTTTTAATGTGGACAGTTTGTAGCTTGTAGATGAGCAAACACTGCAGCAAATGATAGTATGCGGTGTGTGGCGTTTAAATACTCCCACCACATAGATACACTCTGTTTTAATTTGCTGTTGTCTGTTCTCCCAGCAAGCCCGCTAGGTTGACCCGATGCCGGTTTAATGTTGGACCACCATTAAACTGACATTGGCTGAACCCTACCTGGTTGTTGGGTAACCGACCCTCCTTGACAACCTTCTGTGAGTGTCAGATGTTAGATTCATGCTCGCTAGCATTCCTCGCTTCGTCGGGGGATCTCCACCAAAGAAACGCTACCCCACCGTAGCAACGCATGGACCTACATGTATATCCTTCTTCGGGAAGCATGAGCCACCAAACTCAAACCCAACTCTTTTACCCAACGTTGTCTCAATCAGGGGGGGGGGGGGGGGGGTCGACGTCTGAGACGTCTGTTTACTTATATGCCCACTCATATTTTAGCGATATGAAGATTGTAAAAAAGTGCTAATCCCTTATATAATGTTCCATACCATTATCAGATTATGATAGTTAAATTAAAGGGACCCCTTGGGATGAGACATTTTCAATGTTGTCAATTTTGACAATTGATTTCATATGAAGCTATATAGCCTAGTGATCTTAGCTGAAAATACGAAAAAGTCAAAAAACAATTTTAAAGTACCAAAAAAGAGTGAAATAGTTGTATTTCCAGGTCGTATATTGCCATGTTAACAAAACAAGTCAGCAATATTCAGCACTTTACATCACATATTCCCACGTATCAGACGGTAAGATCAGAGCAGTCGCCGCTAATTGGTGTCTAATAGTCAGGACACGGGAGGACACACCTGCAGCACTGATTGTCTACCCAACGCTGGGCCGATGCCATCAGCATGTGGCCCAATGCTGTGAAAACATTCATTCGTCCTTCAGGTATACAAATAGTTTGTTTGGGTTACTTCTGGTTTCATAGAAATGTTGATTAAAAATATTTGTAAAAATATGAAAATTCTGAAAAAAATAAAAACATGATTCGTGGGATACACTACTTCAGTACGGAATTAAAAACGAGAATTGATGTCATACCAAGGGGCTGCTTTAGGGTGCACAATGTGACATTATCAGTGCTAGGCGGGATTTCAGAGAGTGTTCTGAGTGTTATCACTGCCTTTGACTTTATGTGAATCGTGGCTATTTATAATTTAAGTTATAGCCAACACATACTCGGTATTTACTCGTATAAACACGCGTGTGCCTAATTTTCAAACCCTCACTTCATGGTCTGACAATAATCAAGTTATTAATTATTTATTGTTGTTTTCTCTACCATGTGCCGCAGTGGAGTGTGGCTGGGGACCCTAACAACACAACAGGTGTTTGGAGAGTTACTAAAATACCTCCCAGTTGGTGGAGGGAAACACTTTGCTCCCAACCTTTTCGTCATTTAAACCTCTTAGCCCATCGGTCTCACTTAAGGCATGTTTTTATAAGGACTTGCTCTTAATAATGTTCAACTTCAAATTGCAATTTAAATTAAATGTCTTAGCTATCTACTTCTGCTTTATTTGAATACTATGTCTCGCTACCGCGACCCACAACTTAAAAGAGGTTAAAAAAATTTAATATTTGCTTAATTTGAGCAAATCTTGATGTTTCAACGATCATTTCATTCTGAATAACTGTGATTTTTACCTTCCAATAAATGAGATTAAATACGATCACAGGTGTGATTAGAGGTGATAGGGTAGTATCTGGTCTTGTGATGTCTGAAGATGTAAGGAAGGCAATTGCTTTGAGGAAGAATAGTATATGAAAACGTTTTTTTTCCATGAGTTTTTTCCGTTTGTACGCCATGCATAACTCTCGTTTGGTGTGTAGCTGAGCACCTATTGAGCCAATGCTGGCTCAATGCTGGTCCACCGTCCGCGACACTGAACCACTGCAGCGCTAATCCAGCATTGAGTTAATGCATCGTGTCTGCTGAGCGAGACCCTTTTCACGCCGTAAGTCAGAATGTCATCATATGATCCTATCATATCCACCTGTTCAGGCCGGTATCTTACCAGCAAACACGGTCCATTCACACAATACTGTTTCAATGTTGGGCCACCGTCGAAGACGGTGGGCCAACATTGAAACAGCATTGTGTGAATGTCTCGTGTTTGCTGGGAATTTAAGTCCTGTAATGCTCTATAAAACCAATGGCAGTATCTGCAGATACTGCCTTTTGGCTTTTCACAGCAGTGTAGACATGTGAGCATTTTGCGTCAATCTATATAGTCAACATGAGACATATAATATTGTATCATAATGTATTATGTGAACATGTTAAAAGCAGCTTGTTCTGAATCTAATTCAATGCATACACTTTTAATTTTTTTCAAAGTGGGAATACATGCTCCCGAGGCATGGCCAATACGGCACCTATAGTTCAAATATCTTAACCAATAAGATTATTGCTGGCCTGTTGGCCTCAGGTCGCACGGGCCGAATAAACACCAAACATTACAATCCAATATATATATATAGCATAAAATGAAAGTATACAGACAATAATCTCGTATTTTTATACATGCCAGTAGTAATATACCCACTAGCCGTATAGTAGAGATGGTTGAATAATGGTTGTCAATGCTGGCAAAACCTCAATGTTGTTTTAATGTTGGCATAACGTTGTGACCTAACTATATCAGGTTACACCTCTACTGAGGGCATGGTTAGGTCACAGGGGTCAAGCCCGCTCCCCATGAATCATCTACTCATGCCCCCTTCGGACTCCTAGGGCCTATCCACTTTTATCTTTCCCCTTGGACCTTCCCCATACAGTGGTGATATGTATACCAAAAGGGTGGGGGTATGAATATTGGTTTCAGAGGTTTAATGGATTTTCATTATGTATATAATTCATTTACCAGTCAGTAGGCCTATTAGATGATCTGCAGTTATTATAGTTAAGTGTATTAATAGGACACAGAATGTATGCTGAATTTAAGGGGTCAGCAACCCTTTTCATTCTAGTAAGAATCATATTTTTCAAATATAACAATGTATGTAGATTAACAATGCGATGTATACCAGAAAAAAGACTAAATGATACATATATTAATTGTTCCTTACGTTTTTGTAAGTTTTAAAATATATCATTAAAAAAATGGATGAAAACAAAAAAATAGTTTCAAGAATCTAAAAATTTAGTTGATACAAAAGTCCATGGTCGACGTATGGTTGTTTTAGTGCTTTTAATGCTGGCAACATTGGTGCATGTTTGTTTTAACGGTGTCAATGTATGGCAAAACCCCAATGATATTTCATCGTTGGCACAACGTTGCAACCCTTCCATCTTTAGTATTATTTATTATTAAATATCAATACTTTTAAAATATATTTTTGATCAATATTTAACAGGAATAAAAGAGTTTAGTGATTAGTGTCAAAAACTCTGACATCTAGTTGGCATAACCATTGGTTAAAACACCTAGGATGATGACGTCAGCATAGAAAACACATATAACCACACCCACAAGCTTTTTATTGCTGACAAAAATGAAATGAATCGGGCTTTAGGCCACCTTTGTGCACATATAGGCCAAACTGGGCCAGGAGAACCTCCTGAGGATGGTGAGATGATTGAGATGACACTGTCCCCCAGACACAGGATTCGAAATTTGAGCCCTGGCGGTCTGAGGCCGAGCACGCTACCTCTCGATCACGAATACCCCACAATACTGACTTTCACACGTGGATGGGGAAGAAACATTTTTAGTTTCTTTCAAACCCCCTAGACCGGGAACTGAACCCCGAGCTCTGGTGTGAAAGGCAGCGGTGCTAACCACTACCCTAGGGCACCGCCCTTTTTGTAAGTTTTTTTGTAAACTCATTATATACCTTGTGTTTACATCACACTGATGTGTTCAAACTTATTTTATGAAGTGCCATCAAAATTATGTTTGATGTCATCAGAGTAATATTAGCTTTGATATCGTCAGAGTAATATTATTTTTGTTGGCTTCAGATAAAATAAGATGCTAATACATTGTCAGACAAAGTGTGTTGCATAATAGATGAATGTATGCTAAAAGTAATGTTTAGCTACTTTAAGTTGTTAGAATACAACCAGTGAATGTATTACTCAGGCATTTTGTGTTGTTATATGTGCACAAGTATGTTTAAATATTAGGATTTGTAATACAAAATGTGTTAATGTATGGGTATATACATACACTTTTGTATATTCGTTGATTGTAGACTAAAAGTGTTGTAAAACTACATTTAACATGTGAATATACAACACCCTGCATGTATTACATGTGACAAAGTGTGTTTAATATAATAGGAATTGCAAAACTAAAATGGTGCGTGCGTTGTATGAATGCAAAAATATTGTTTAACCACATATACTCTACATTAAGATAAGAAAGTACATCACACGGGTTGTTCTACTGATGCATATAACGAGGGTTTAATATAAGACTACACTAAGTGCTCTTAGTGTACCTTTATCGAAACAAAGTGTTAAATGACTTAGCATCTTAGCATTTTGTTACTCTAAATGAGTTGAAAGTGAAGACGGCAGGCCATATAATATGGTGTAAAGTAGTTGAATATATATGCTTAAAAATGCGCACCAGGCATGTGTACATCCACTCTCTGGAACATCTTGCAGGTGGACCACAATAATTGTATTTACCTCTTCGTGATCACAGGGAGGCACGCAAGGGTCACTGTCAGTGGGGACTATACGGTGGCTCCAGATGCAGCAAAGATATGTTTCCCATCTGGGAGAAAAGTGGAGGCAATCTTTTCTGACAGGAACGGGAGGAGTTCCTGCTTCTTTGACGGTTCGCGGAGGAAGCTAGGCCATTTGCATGTGACCTTGGTATTGCCTGCCACCTTTCTCTGTATGTTCTTACCTCGTTTCTCTACGGTTTCAAGCTGTTATCCAGGTATGTGTCCCAGACAACGTCCACTTTTGTCATGTCTGTTATTGCTTCATAATGTGTGGGAGGAAAAACTGTGCTTGATTAATGTAGAAATACTCATAACTGGGAGAAGGTGTACCACACCAGCACCATCAATCAACTTGACATCAAATGTGCTAGAGAACTCCACCTGGATACTTGGGGCCACAATGTCTATCCCATCGAACTTCTTCCCTTGTCGCAGTTTCTCTCTTTCTGACAGGGAAGGTGAATATGTGTGGTTATCATGCTTGAATAATGTGTCCATGCCTCCATGACAATACTGCATGACTATGCAGAGGTGGGGAAATAGATAAACATCATCCTTTAGCAGGAAGACCTGTCCCGTCTTCTTGCTTTTGTCTTTGGTGCTGGAAATCTGAACATGCTGAAGAGAGGCAGGGAGTTTTTCTTGATAAGATCGTGGAAAGATTGTGTAAAATATGTTGCCACCAATTTGTTGGAGTTGCTATATTCTGCTCCTTGTCAATGTCTTCCATCGTGCGGGCTGTGTTGACAACATAATTATCAATGACTGTGACATCCCATGTGTCAAGCGCATGGAGCTCGGGGATGGTATTAGTAAATGTGTTTCCCATCTCAATAATAACTAGGACAAAGTCCATTGCAGATTGTCTTCTGGTTAGAGAAACCTTTGGGGGTCAGCATACTGCTCCTCAAAATCCACCAGGAGTTGCGCCTGCTCGGGCCCTGAATCACTACCTTCTTTAATCCATATTTTTTTGCTGGTTTTTCTGTGGAGTTTTTTTCATGGGTGTTATCCTCTTCCTCGCCCTAGCCAATCTGTTCGCATTGAACTTGGTTGTGTTAGCACGGTTGTGTCAGCACCAAATTCTGCAGCCACTGGCAGAGTTTAGTTCTCTGAAATGGGACACATTCTTCAAGAAGGACGCATGCAACACACAACTCTAAACATACTATTATAGCAGACACTGTTGTAATCTTAACTACATGTGTAATGACTGTACATGAATATTTTGAACATTTTCATTGGAATGACGAGTTGTAATGGTAAATTAGGTTAAGATATATATATACTATATCTTAGCGTAATAGTCTGAAGTTGTATATTACCCCCCTGATATATACCATGCTATAAATAAATATTAGTTGTAATTTTAGGTATTTTTTTGGGAAAAAATCACCTGTAATTCATACAATATGAATAAAAAGGGTGGGTTAAACATCCTCCATATTTATTTTACAGCTCACAATCAAAGAAGGTGATATTTCTAGCTGACTGAATTGACGGTAATGAAAATTCAATTCATCTATTATTGTCCATTAGCTATTGAATTGTATGGATTTACAGGCCTTTACACAGGACAGATTCATTTATTGTAAATGGTGCTGATTTAGAATAGCCTATACTGAAAAAAATAACATTAACGATTTCATGGTGGATGATGCTGTTTTGAAGTATTTATAAAAAAAACCCAGAATTAATAATTCAAATTATGATTCTAAATTGGCTCATTTTTAGGTGTAAAACTTTGTAAGTTTAATATTCTTTACCACCCAACTAGCCCCCAACGTTATGATACTTCAGCTTCAGGTGTTATTTTGAATACAAACATATTACGCTAATATGAAGCTTTAAAATGTCACAAGTATGGGCCCAAACTATTCTGAGCCCTTAATTGCACCTGCACAAAATGTAGTGATTTTGATGCATACAGATAGTTCATTATGATGATACAAGCTAATCAACTTTTTTCCAAGATTTTTGCGAGTAACAATTTCCTGTTACTACAAAAATGGCTAGTAGGAGCTTTTGACTTCTTAGATGGTTTGTTACTGGTCTCACAATCAAAGCTACGAGTCTGGGCCCTTAATTGCACCTGGATTATAACAAAATGTGGTGATTTTTATGCATACAGATAGTTTATCATGATGATACAAATGAATCAGCTTTTGTCCAAGATTTTTGTGAGCGACAATTTTCCTGCGATTTAAAAAATGGCTCATAGGAGTTCTGACTTCTTAAATCGTTTGTTGCCGGGCTCAGAATCATAGCTAGTAACCTGAGCCCTTAATCACACCGAGAATATAACAAAATGTGGTGACTTTGATGCATACCGATAGCTGATTATGAATATACAAGTGACTCGGCTTTTTTCCAAGATTTTTGCGAGCGTCATCTTCCCGTTTTTACAAAAATGGCTTATAGGAGCTTCTGACTTCTTAAATCGTTTGGCGCCGGTCTCAGAATTATAGCTAAGGACCTGATGAGTGTCTGGAAAAAAAATTGTGCTTTTATCCGGCATGTCCCCATCCTTTTCAAATGTGGTTATAAGCTGCCGGACTATAAGAAACAGAGTTAGACTGATCCTCAATAATGGAATGCGGATGTAATAGGACACTAATTTGTTATTTATGTACTTGGTCCTCTGCTTGAATTTACACTTTTAAAGTATATAAGCCTATATTTTCTATGTTAATGAATCAAAGACGTTTTCCACTTAATCTTAAATAATTGTATTTTGTTTCTTAATCAAACATTTTATGATTTGGTGTCCACTGTTACATCTCGATTGGACAACTTACAAACACGGTGTAACTACTGCTTGATTTTTTTGCACTGTAATATGCGTGAATGGTTATTTAAATGTTTCTGCTAGTTCGTAACATGAGTTAATATTTTATGACCAAATGTGGACAGAAAAGCTATCAGTACGAGTGATATAACAGCTGAATACGACATATGAAAACTCATGTCATCCTTGTTACATCTCATAGAAATTTAGTTTGTGAAGATTGTAGAAGTTTGTATAATTGTTTGTTAATTACGTTGCAACATAGCGTGGCTTTTCTGATTTGATGGGAGAAACGTAGGAGTTTATTACTGATAATACATGCCAATCTAGTAGCATATAATAATAAATTTAATAATAATTATAAAAATAATTATAATAATAAAAGCAAATAATAAATATAATAATAAATATAATATATAATATATAATATTATTAGAAAATTATATTTATTGTCAATATATTATATATTATATATTATAATATATAATATTATTTTATTTATTATTTTATTTATCATTATATTTATCATTTTATTTATTATTTCTTAATTGTAATTATTTTTGATTATTTATTTAGTTATCTGTATCTGTGATTATTTGTTGATCTTTGTCATGTTAATTATACATTTCACTCCTTCCATTCGATATATGCTTCCACGTGGACTATTTTCTGGGGCTGTACTTTAGTTGGGCCGAATATATGCTAAAAAATGCGCACCAGGCATGTGGTACATCCACTCTTCACGTTATAGGTTGGTAATAGTGGCTCACAAATAATGCTTAAAATTCACATTGTTTTTAGAGAAAACTCAATAACGTGTCCTTGTAGACTAGCTGGATCTCTTAACTATGTAAAAAAGAAAAAAGTAAGGCTCAAGCATTATTTTCCTTGAAAATATTCACATTTTAATGTACTTTCAATTTTTTTATATTTGTCAACCGATTACATTGGGGTTTCAAAACAGTACCAAAACATGTTATCTTTATCATTTCATATGTCGAATATGTGGATTTTGGTTGTTTGCAACTGATCTTACCACAATTTTCTTGAATGCCTGTTGATACTTCACAAATTTGCCACATTTTTCTCTGTATAAAATACTTTGAAAACGGTACAGCTTCACTTTGAGATACAATATAATATAACATATCTTCTGAAAAATAGAGTTAAAACAGTTCTATCCTCTTTGAAGTGTTCTAAATATTCACAGAAAATTTTGCGATAATTGATCCAGCCATTCAAAAGTTACATCATTTAGAAAAAAACCTTGAAGAATGCCCTTAAACGTTCATGAGAGGACAATATTTTGACACTTTGCTTCAAACTTGGTAAACATCAATGAAACCTGAACTCTCAACATGAACATTACACTCATGTACTTTTCCTTATTAACAAACGTATATTATGTCTAGTGCATGTAAATACTTCGAAATTTAGCACATTTTGTCTGTACAAAATACTCTAAAACAGTACGGTGAAAGTGCCTTACAGGTAGATAACTACTGCTCTTGACTTGAGTCTAGCCAGAGAAGTAGCCTACCTTCAGCACTGTAGTCTACAGTTAAGTTATGTCATGTCTGTTAGACTTTGGTCTGGTGGACTCTCAGTTTGAGTCCATGTCCATGCTATCCCTATCAGGATTACTGAAGTGTAGGCCTAGGTCCTAGACTAGAAACTCTAGCCTAGCCCTAGGGCTAGGCTAAGTCTAAGGAGTTATCTGCTCAGAGGTTTTAAGTCTAGGCTACAGTACACTACAATTCAAGGCATATGGGGGTTGTATGATTTTTCACAAAATCGAGAAAATTAAGAAAATTACCTAATTTCGTGTGCTGACCTTAATAGTGGTCCAAATTCAACAATTTAAGTACCAAACTGTTCGTAATGACACGCTGAGTAGTCGTGTAAGCAATACCCTCACATAGACATGCACTTTAACCACTATCAGTAGATAAATTAGAAAATATTTTCAATTTTGTTGTTGTTTTAGGTTTGAGAATGCTTAGTTTAACATTTATGTGTCTGATTGTGATGTTCTCGTGACTTAAAGATGCAGTATCATTGTAGCCTTATGCATTAGTTTTGCCATAATATCTCATTTGTATATCTGTGAATTATATGAGTTCTCAAGATATGAAATAGTGACCTTATACCCCCTCTACATCCCAATTCAGCTCACTTATCATAAAATTGTAGACACTCATTGATTTTAATATTTTCCAGTGTTCCGATCAATATAAATAAACTTGTAAAGAGTTTTTTTGCGTACTGAGACATTTGACATCTTAGTGTTTTTTCAAACAAAAATAAAAGCATATTTTTTATCAATACAGGTCCTTAGGTGTCAGGAACTGCAAACCGTTTTGTGTGCATCCGTGTGCATCACATTGAAAATTGCGAGTTTATATTAGAGGATAAATGAGATTCACAAAAAAAATACTGGTCTAAATTCAGCCATTGAAGTTTCAAAATATCTGGAATAACAACCTGAGTAGTTCTGGAACCATTAGAATTAGCCTACATTAGGAATGATATTGAGCTCTCAAAGTATGAAATAGTGCCCCCCCCCGTCCCCCTGAATTCAAATTTGTTCCAATAATCATATTATTTGAGATGCTGACTGCTTTATACATTTGCAGTGTACCGCCCAATAAAATTTAAACTTATATACATGTTTTTCTGTATGCTGAGTAATTTCCAATATGGTCAGTTTTTATGATACACAAGGTGATATTGTCAATATTCCAATATAGCCGCTATATTTTACAAAAGTTTAGGGTCCCATCACTGGCTCGTAAATCGTTGCAGCCATTCGAACATCGCTATCGAACCATCACCAAGTATAAACTATGGTATGAAACTCCCATATTATTACTGATTCATGCCCGTACAAATTATGGTCTTGAACACCCCCCAAAAGCGGTAATTTTACCAATTAAGCTACATTAAACCTGCTCCAAAAGAGAGTATTTTTGGACACCCACAATTGTCAATTATAGTCCATCTACCTTACACTTATATGACTGGAATTACCTCAGTTTTATAATCCCACATAATCCCACATAATCTTGTTGGTTATGATCCTTCGTTATGCATCAGTAATTATACTGTATTCACCCTTCTATTCTATTTATAAAGCCTCAATCCTAAAAAATGCTACATGACTAATTAGATACATTTATGAACAAAATAATCCAATTAGGAATTAATACACAAAACACAATACACAAAACACTCACATATAGAAATAAAAGAAAGGAATCGTTATGATTCACAGATTGACATACAAATTAGACAATCCCATTTCACTAATACAACATATCACTAATATAGGCATCTCGGGAGTAGCCCACTATTGGTTTCTATCCTATTTACTGGACCGAAACCAATCAATATACATCCAGGGCACAACATCAAAAAGTGTATTTTTATAATACGGAGTGCCTCAAGGGTCGGTGTTGGGCCCTGTATTGCTCACTCAATATACTGTCCCAATTGGTGCCATCTGCAGGCGACATGGTGTGTCATATCAACTTTACGCTGATGACACTCAGCTTTACATCACTGTCACCATCGGTGATGAAGTTGATGAGGAATTAGTACGTCTAAAAATCGAGGCATGCATTGCAGAGATAAGAGAGTGGATGGCGCATCACAAACTGAAATTAAATGATGACAAAACCGAATACCAACTGGTGGTGTTGTCCCAGAATTCGGATAAAGTTGCTGCTAAGCCCATCCAAATTGGTGAGGCAAAGATACCTCCGACTCCATCTGCGAGGAATATAGGTGTAATGTTCGATGAGATATGAGCTTGGACATGCAGATTAAAAAGGTTTGCCAAGCGTGTTTATTTTGGCTTAGAAACATCCGTCAAATCAAGAGATGTCTGACAGTAGAATCTACAGAGGCCCTTGTGCAGTCACTGGTCTTATCACGGCTAGACTATTGTAATTCGCTGTATCATGGCCTTTCAAAGTTTCAAATAAGTCAACTTCTACGAATTCAGAACTCTTCTGCCAGACTTATCACATGCATCCCATATCATGAACATATTAATTAAGCCTGGTCTGATGCAGCTACACTGGCTACCCGTTTCTGAACGTGTACAATTTAAAGTGTTCCTTTTGACTTTTATGGCTATTCAAGGTCTTGCTCCATCCTACATGTCTGAGCTAGTTCACATTCAGCAGTCTCAACGATCTGCTCGGTCCGCCAATGTCAGGCGACTGGTGCAACCACGCTCTAAAACAAAAACTTATGGGGATCGTGCTTTTTCCATAATAGGCCCACGCAAATGGAATACTCTACCTGCTTCCTTGAGAGGTATCAATGACTTAACGTCATTCAAAAAATCCTTGAAGACATTTCTATTTGCTGAGGCATATAGCTACTATCACTGATTGTGTGTGTGTCTCAACATTATAGCCTCCGTGACTATCACTGCGCCTTAGAATCATAACGAGATTTTGGCGCATTATAAATGTGTTTTATCAATTTTATCAATTATCAATACCACGTATAATGTAGGTCCCTATGTTAGAATACGATCTCGCTACTGATGAATGAATGTCTCTTTGTTTTTTAAATATAGCTACCATAAATAAGTGGGACAGCCGTACTAATAGATAAATAATAGACTTAACACACTAAAACATTTAAAAAGTTGCTTAGGTTGCGATCTCGCTGGTGAAAATTGACTCACACTTTCATATTGAAATATTAACATAACATAATAAATATAATGTCTCAGCGTGCCATCTCGCTACAATCATATTAATATCTATACATATAGCACAGAGTGGATTTACCCACTGTTCACACATACACAGCTACAAAAAAACAGTAGGTAAAAGAGAAAACTGTGTGAAAGTATTTCCATCTGCAGGTACCGCCTTGGAGTAGGCTTGTAGTAGTAGTAGAACATGTAGTAATAAAATAATGTTTGATGCCATTTTTCAGCCGTAATGGTTTTTAAAGTTATTTTGTAATACGTTAAAACAGTGCAATCCATAGAAGAAAAATGAATGATCTACAGATGATGACATAAGGATGGGATGATGGAGCATGGTGGATTATTGAAATGTTTCACAGATCAATTTAATGCTAAGACACTATGGCCTTTCGAACAGCTCCGCTATCCAAGGGTCGAATAGTCTCAACCAGGGGTCTGGCCGGACGAATGGTTGCCAGCTGGTGGCTTCGTCACTCTCAAGCACAAGCATTCATTCGTACGAAAGCTCATGAGAGTAAGTAGCCTACATTCAGCCGATGTGGGAATTCTCCCAAATAATTTAACCAGAGTCATCAGGTCGTGGAGGCTGTAGCTTCTTCCTATAGCCTAGTGATGCTAACTTCCTAATGAGCTGCCCCATGTGGGAACGAAATACCATTACCATTACTTTTTATCATTCAAGTCACCCGAAGTATGACTGCTGGTGTCGGGGACATGACTGGCATTTGGAATAACCACTAAAGCCCCTCTACCTGATTTGCTACTTTCTAAGGCATGCATGCCTACGTCTGATTCATGCCACTACATCCAGTTTTCTCATTGTGTTGCTGATGGTGTTGTCTCATTGTCACGACGACTGTGTTTATTCTGTCACCTTAAGCGGTATTGTTGTTGTCGTCATATTGCAGTCTTTCAAGGTCTTCTTACTTTCTGGCACTGATATATTGTCTTCTTTTAAATCTATCTTGAGCTTTCAGAAGTTTGGATTCGACTTTCTATAGACTCAGCCTTCAACATAATGTCTTTTCTGCCATAGTTATGAAATTAGTTGGAACACTGCTGAGGTATGGAAATTATCACCGCTGACCAATCAATATGATGACATCTCTCTGTATATTGTGCAGTCACTTCTGTGTCGAAGAATTGGATGTTGTTAAGCACAAGGGAACCAAACCCACATGACCATACAAAATGAGATTTTTGTTTTATGACATCGCCAGTAGGCTACACCAGTCGTCATTAAAAAAAAGTTGACCTAGACGATTGAACGAAATTTCACGCTGCCTAGCTAGTTGGGACCAAACCACAAACGACAAATGGGCCATTCAGAGTTTTGAACAACAGAACCAACCCACACATGAAAATACGAAAAGCTGTATAAGCTGTTCAGATTGTTCTAAAAAGTAGCAGTGTAATATCTTGTTATCAATTATGCAACATATGGTCATAAAATTATTTGTACGTAACAGGTAATACGAAACATCTTTTCTGATGAATCATTTTGCTATGTGTGTACGTTGGTTCTCTTTACCGAAATTAACAATGCAAAAATTTTCAGTTATTTGAATAGTATTATTTTACAAAAAGTAGCATCAACTATAATTTGAATGATCCTCGTCGATTTTATTATTACATTGATTTATTTTAAACATGATATATTCCATTACAATACTTAGTTTTAGATAATTAACTATCATTTGCCACCTTATCTGGGTTGGTTCCCTTGTGTAAAACGATATTTTTGCTCCAGGTTCCATTGATTTAGTTTCAGATGTTAACCTTATATGTTAACAGCAATTATATTTCTAATGTTCATGTGATCTTTATTGCAATGTGTGTTTTAACAGTAAGACATCACATATTGGTTCGCGGTCTTAAAAAGAGTTTGCAACAGTGTTTATTAATTTGAGAATAGAATATTCGTGTTCTAATCACGTTCGTCTGACAATGAAATAAGAAGAATGAAGTGTTCTGCATAGCCTACATTTTAGCATTAACTATGGTATGTTTGATCGCATTCTTCTGACAGAGAAATATGGAAGACAGAATGTTTAATATTTTAACATAAGTATATTCGTGATTTTATTAATTATTCCAACAGTGACATAGCGAGTAAGCACAGTTTATATGAAATATATGAAATATATTTATATAACATGCAAATGTTATCCAGTGGCGTATCTCAGATATTTTCGCCAGCCGATCACGGTACTTTTAGCAAGACAGCCGGCCAATCACAAGCTTACTACAATACTTGAAATTGAGAGTGGGGGACATATGACGTCATTCATCTGCAAATTTTACCATGCGAAGTAGCAGTGTCTACGGCGGGCAGTGTACTATGTTATGGGTCTACGGCCATTATAATGTTTACTCTTGCTGAGTAGGGATCGACGTTAGAAGTCAGAAAAGGGTTAGGGTGTTCTGTCGTCCAGAATGGCTTCACACACGACATCGAGAGTTTTCAGCCCCTTTTGATAATTTTGATAATTTTCGTATTTTTTTGCCGGATAAACGACAACAACTAAAGGTATTTGTTTTCTTTTTCATTTAGTTAGGCCAACATAATTAATTTCTAGTTGACCAGGGTACAACCAGTGGTACCACGAGGGTACCAGAAGCCGCATCGTGTTTAATTTGAGTAAAACACATTTGCTATATATACTGACTGAAGCACTGATTTTGCTAGTAACCGTTATTTAGTTTATTATCCCTTTAACCGCCAAATTATTCAATTGGAATTTTCACCCACTTGAAGTTGTGTCTCGCTGACGCGATCCACAACTTCAAGTGAGTAAAAATTATTCAGATTCGATAAAATGGAGGTCAACTGTTTTCAAATATTGCTGATTGATGGCACATGTTATTTTTAACATGTTTAAAAAGTGGTACTTAATGTGCTAATAAAAAATGAAACCCCAAATATATGCGGCACCGGCGGTTAAAGGGTTAAGCGCTTATGCACGACTATAGTCTTTTATAATCTGCTTGATGAGCCAATTAAATCACTGTTAATGGGAACGAAATGTGTGTTTTAACATTAACCCTTAGAACACTGATGTCAACCACAGTCGACATTCTGTGTTTTATTAGCACCCGTATAACCAGTTTGTAAATCTAAAATATGCATTTAATCTCAAAACACTGACATATGTTGGGACTTAAATTTCATAAATAACACTCAAATTTTCAGTCACATGAGGTTGTGGATCGCGGTTGCGAGACACAACTTTATGTGACTGAAAATTTAAATTCCTTTGCTCAGTGTTCTAAGGGTTAAGATTTGCCAATGCTTGGTCTCGTATCAGATGAATATGATTAGGCACAACTTCACTAAAGTGGCTAAAAATTGTAAAAAGATAACTTTGCGTTTTAAAGGTTAACCCTTTAAGCACGACTTGCTATCTGATTATAATTGTATTACTGTGATTGAAATTGAATGAGTGTTTAAATATCAAGATTTACCAATGTTTGGTCTGAAATTAAACAAATGTGTGCTACTCTCACCAACAACCGCGACACATAATTTGGTGGAAATGACTATTATATTTCCAGCGTTACCTGCTGGGCCCCTGGTGTGTTGGTTAAGGCAAGCTGCCTGCTTGGAAAGTCGGAGGTCGCGGGTTCACACCGCTCTGGCCTTCATGTTTCAAAGAAGCAAACTTTTTCTTGCCCGCTCACTCGTTAAAGATTCAGTATCGTGGGGAGCCTCCGTAGCGGAGGTAGCGTGCTCGTTTAGCCCGAGATAGGTGCTCAAAGTGGGCCTGAAACAACATTCATTCATTCATTCATTCATTCATTCATTCATTCATTCATTCATTCATTCATTCATTCATTCATTCATTCATTCATCCATTCATTCATTCATTCATTCATTCATTCATTCATTAATTAATTCATTCATTCATTCATTCATTCATTCATTCATTCAGTCATTCATTCCAGCGTTAGGCCAACTTACTTTCAAACAACTCCGCACACAAGTAATCATAGGCCTTGTCCAGCACCCTCAGACTGTACTTGGTGGTCGCTACACGGCTCTTCTTAAAGGGTCTGATACACGATTCAAATTCATAATATGCTCTGAGAATAAACAGAATAAAACTAACCTCTGCTTATTTTTAACAGTTTAACCCTTCTCCATTTCTCACACACAGAAATATTTTTCGTCATTCGAAGCTGGGAATTGTGTTAACTTTTTTCCACCCGACATTGTTGATGAAATTATAGGCTTGCAATCGATGGTTAGGACAGCCGCGAAATAGGAGTTTATGTCAACACTATCAGGAGCTAGAAGATGAATATAATTTCGTTTTAATCTATAAAAATGATAATCTTGTTGAACTTCGCCGCCGCTATATAAAATCTTTTTATTTTGTTATTCTTCAATGTCTAAATTAAAACAAATCCTTGCGAGTGAAAACAGAAAAAAAATTGTAGCTTGGCCACATATGTGTATAAAGGGTCGTACAAACTGGAGTGTTCATAATTATGTTAACATGTATTTGTATCACTTATATTATCTTCACACGCCATGGCATATTATTGTATTTGTATTGTATTGTATGCTCACAGGCCGCTGGGCCTATTGCTGAAATAAACCTATACCTACCTACACCTTGACAAGTAATCACACAATTTCTACACTAACAAAATTATAAGAAAAAAAGTTATTTTAACTTTTATTCTCTTGCGTCCTCCCCGCTTGTGTAACGTCCTTGCTATTAAGTGTTCAAGGTCAAGAACATAACAAGTTATTATTTTTCAATTATAAATTCAATATGCCATTACTTTTATAGAAATATTAAGAAAAAAGCCAAAAGGTGCGCTTAGGGAACAGGGTGCGCTTTAACGGGTTCTTCCCTAATCCATGTAAGCATACAAATAAAGTTGTTTTTTGTAAAATCACACGAAAATAGCCATGACATGTACACTTGAAATCAAGCAATTATATATTTAGGCAAACACGGGATATGTGCATCAAAACTACCTAAATTAAGTTGAAGAGCATAATAGCCACGTCATGTAGATGGGGTGTATATGTTTACCACACCAAAACCAGAGATATGAAAATTTAATAGCTACTACATATTATTATACATAGTGGAAGAAAAATCACTCTGGAAAGCGTGGAATCCTAAAAATACACGCAAATTTACAATTTTCTAGAGTATGTAGGCCTGAACAATATTAATAACTATATGGTGTTCAGTAGAAAATCATTTTAGTAGAACAAAACAATAATATTAAACACAAACTATCGAGACCAAAGGGGTTTTTTCCATACGAAATCATCATAAATGTCTTAGTTAGCTCTTTCCGCTTCATTTGGATACCTGTGTTATGTTTTTACTTTTTCAACGCAGGGATTGCCTTTTTTACGTCAGAATCCGACGTCTATGGATATCAGATTCTGACGTCTATCTATAGACGTCATATTCTAATGTCTAAAGTGTTTTAACCCTTTCAAACCTGAATTTACCATTGTCATCTTCATCCACTACAAGCCACGAATTGCTGTCGCAATTTTCGACTTGTAGTAGATGAAGATGATTTGATGTGGTTTAAAAATTAAAGAAAATTGCCATGTATTGGTGAACCAGTTTCATGGAAATTCTCGTTCTAAAACTTTTCCCTGGAATGACTGATTGTTGCACAGGTTCACATCACACACACATGCTACGCTAATTAGCGCACATTTGCTTACTTTACAAGTAAGCAGATACCTTATCGTGGCTTTGCAGAGCAGAATAGTTGAATGATAATCGAGGGCCGAAATCATGATAATGAGATATGCACACAAATCACATGAGGGATAATGAGGGAGGCAGATGGCAGAAGTGCTCCAGGATCTATCATCCATAACAGCTGTGAGATGCCTTCAACCCTTAAAGCGCTGAAATATTTTCGTATAAACTATAGAGTTCAAACTTTTTTTTTCAATTTTAAATTGTCATAAATATCTTAGTTAGCTCATTGCGATTCACTTGAATACCTATGTTATGGGTCTACGGCCGTTATAAATATTTTATTTCTTTCAGTGCGGGGACCTTCTTTATACGTCAGAATCTAACGTCTATGGACGTCAGATTCTGATAGACAGTCCCTGCACTTAAACGGTTAATTAGCTTGGATGACAAGTGTGCTTGGAAATCGTAAACGCAATTCCCAGCGGACGGAAACTTGGCGAAATATGGTATTTTGAAACCAGAAATCAGTGTGATCGAGTAGTGTTATGAAACTATGATATAGACTATAAAACGAACCCCAATAGATCTGCCGTGCAAAGTCAAAAAAATATCTGTTTACGGATACACATGCTGCTCTTTGGCTTTGCAGAGCAATAGAGCTGCTATGTCGACATATTTGCCTAATTTTCACTGAGCTGGGACAATATCATTAGATGAAGGCATATATATAATGATTTAAAAAAGTAAATAACATAGATGGACTGTGGTGCATATTGTAGGTCACGGGAATTATTCTTCGACAAACAAAATAAAATCTAACAGCCTATACTGCAAGATACCCATGGCAGTATCTTACTTTACAAGTAAGCAGATACTTGTAAAGTATTTTACAAGTAAACAAATACTACCTATTGGCTGTATATATACTGACACATGCGAATTACCTCTCTACCACCCCCCCCCCCCCCGCAAGTTATCTTCACTAAATGTTGTGTCCCTTTACCTCGACCCGTAACTTAAAGTGGATGAAAATATTGATAGATAGAAATGAAAAAAATAACGAAATATCTTCCTTCGGACATAATTATATTTGCTCACATTGAAATATAACATTTGCAAATCTTGATGTTTAACCTAAACACCCGACAATTTCGTTCCACATAACAGTGATTTTGTGATAATACTGATTAAGAACCATTATTGTCGTGATAAGCAGTGAAACGGTTAGCAATGTCTCATTCACCCGTCACTATCCCCCCTCTTACCAGTTAACGTTTGCATTTTCATCAATGCTTGAGAGCTGACAGATCAGCAATGAAGCATTACACATCAGGTGACAGTGTGTTTGTTCATGCTCAGCAAATATGAGGGTGGCGATAACAGAGGCATTACGCCGTATGATTCACTAGATGGCGACACCGTCAGCCTAGTAATGGCTCACTACCCGATCGGAAGGATTTTGGGAATAATTGGCAATTTTATTGTGGAAATTTGTTTTTCCTTTCGGATTGTAGAGACACATCTCTAACATTAAATCTCTAATTGAGATGACC
Organism: Flabesymbios commensalis; assembly: GCA_964017125.1. Lineage (NCBI taxonomy): Eukaryota > Metazoa > Annelida > Polychaeta > Terebellida > Flabelligeridae > Flabesymbios > Flabesymbios commensalis. Next base: position 47,299,561 of record OZ024910.1, on the reverse strand, counting down.
GCGTGTCCATTATGTGTCTTTCCATGGTTTTTAATTCCGATCGCTGGATACCAGGCTGAGATGCTAGGAAACCAAACTATTCTATTTATTCTAAGAGATGTGATCGTGGTATATAAATTGGCTGCAGACTGCCTGCTTTCGGTTAATTGCTTCTCTATTGTCCACTATGACAGGGTATTGGACAACTATGCTTTCTCTCATTTGTGTCGTACCTGGATATTGTGAGTATATTTTACCTTATATTTAAAACTGCACAGGCTTAATGCAATTATTGTTTACATTTGTAAAATTGCTCCTCAATTGTGTGAAGAGTGATAACAATGTAGGCCTACTAAAGATATGTAGTTATCTTGTCATCAATGAAATCCTGTCACTAGCAAAATGACACAACATACTGTGTATGATTCACTCACCATTAATTTTGCAAGAATAATTATTGAATAACTAGGTCAAAAACCATCACAGCTTGGGAAATAATAATTATTCTGAACGAATTTTTATGCACGTAGTTAATGATATGAATGCCGGATATCTATATAAATAATTACTTATCTGTGTTTCAAGTATGCAGAAAATGAAAACAGTTATTTGCCGATGGGCCTAATAACACATAAAAGCTGTGCCATAATATAAAATGTATAGGGCTGTAAAACAAACAAACAAAAAATACAGAATTGCATCATATATATAAGTTCTTTAAAACTGTGAGAACATTACCATAATTACAGTTTTATTTTTACATTTGAGATTCAAGGTATTGTCGGTTTCAGCAACCATAGCGAAAGACTGTGATCTTGAGCTTGTTAGAAATCTTCTGCACCCCAGTGTATATGACGTGTCACTCAGACCAGACCAGAAAAATACTGTCAGAGTCTTCATGAAGGCTGCTCTCTTTCAAATTCTGGAATTGGTTAAGTACAACTCATTCGTCTGTAAACAAAATTGGATAGTGATATGCAACTGAGGATTGACACTAAAACATGTTTTACGAATCATAACTCTATATACACACCTTTACCTAGATATTTTAATATAAATCTTCTAATTATTAATTGATAATAACAGAAAATGCATCCAAAATATTGCCATAAAATAAAAAAAACAGTGTTCATTATCACTACGAATACGGAATTCGAAAATGTAGGATTATCAATAATGCAAAACAAAAATTTTACACTTAACACATGGTACTATTGTTTTCACATTTTGCATCATTACTAGCATGAATTACATTGATGTAATAAATCAATAATGATTACGACAAATGTAAATAATCATGATACTGTGGTCGTTTGATTTTAATAGTTTGTTTTCAGGATGAGCGCAAACAAGAAATCCACCTTAATATGTGGTTCACCTTTGTAAGTATGATATTTATAACAAAAGCCTGCTATAATCACATTTTTATGTTCAACCCTTTTCCCGCTAAGTTTTCTCACATACAGTTTCACCCACTTGAAGTAGCGTCTCGCTACCGCCAGCCACAGCTTCAAGTGGGTCAACAATTATCATGTGTGTTGAATTGAGGCTAAGCATTTGAAAATATTATTTTTTAAACACTTATTTTGTTCCCAATGACTGTAATTTAACATGCTAATAAAACATATTAAACACGATTATTGTCGTACTCAACGCTTAAAGGGTTGAATAGTCTAGCATGAGAGCTTCTTAGTTCATTTGAAAAAAATATACAATATCATAGTCAAATTAACCATCCTAATCCGATTTTGCAAAGTAAAAGAGTATAACATATGAGATTAAAGTTCAGAACCTCCGTATTTTACCCGCTTGCTCTACATTAACGACTACAATAATTTAATCCGATTTCCTAGCCGATCAAATCACTGTTGGTAGGAAAAAAATGTGTGTTGTAACATCAAGATTTGCTAATTGTTATCCCCCGCCCGTAGTGGAAGGGGGATTTTATTCGCGCCAGTATTCTGTCCAGCGTCCGGCGTCAGGTTTTCTTGTGGGGACAAAAACTCAAAAACTACCGGTTAATTTTTTTGAAATATTAACATGACATTCTTAGCAGCATGGGGATGTGCAAGTGAGTTTTTGAAGATGCTACCAAAATTCAAAATGGCCGCCAGAGGTCAACTCAAAAAAAATGTGTGGCCGCAAACATGCAAAAACTTAAAGTCAGAAATTATTCAAATTTTACTATCACATTCCCAACCATATGGAGATGTGCAGGTTACTTTTTCAAGGTTTTACTGAAATTCAAAATGGCAGCCACGGATCAACTTCAATTTTTTGAGGGGCGCAAAAACTCAAAAAATTAATTTGGTCAATTTTTCCCAGCCACATGTGGATATGCAAGTGATTTTTAGAAGATGCTACCAAAATTAAAATGGCCGCCAGAAGTCAACTCCAAAACTTTTTGTGGGCGCAAAAACTCCAAAGTAGAAGAGCTGGACCTGAGAAAAATTCGGTCCGTACAACCCACCATACTGACAAAATCTAATTATATATTTTGTTGGAGCAAACCTTCCTGATCATTTATAGGGCGGGCGTAAAGTCGAATTTTGGGTATAACTTTTTTTATGAGCCATAGTTCAGCACAGGGGTGTGATGATTTATACGCTCAAAATCTGATTTATTGCTGTAGCACTAAGCTAAAAATGATCATAAATAGAGTTATGTGTCTTCAAAATACATATATATGATATATCAAAATGACCAGAATAAAAGTATTCAGTAAACGAAATGCATGGACAAATTTCTTAGAAACTGACATTAGGGGGGGGGGGGGGTAAATTACTTAATATACCTTATATACTAATCGCATTGGATTCTATCATGATAACAACTGTCTGTCACTAAGGTAGTCAGGTCGCCGAGGGTGGAACATTGCAAACTTATTTTACGGATTATTTATGCATACTATCGCTAACTAGTGTGTTATAAGCAAGCATGCCAGACTAACATCTTTGTAGCCGGGTAGATATATGAAAATAACCACTGGAACCCCCAAAAAATAAAACAAAAGGTTTCTCAACGGTTTTCTGACCTACTGGATATAGTGAATGACCAGAAATCCTAGCAAAATCTGACTCATAAAAGTCCGGAAATCCAAGATGGCCGCCATTGACTGGGAGATATAACATGAATAAGCAGTGAAATTCAAGGAATACATGTACATTGTGTCTATATCATTTATTTTCTTTAGCTCTTTTTATCAAGCTAAATCATGTGTGTACAACCCACCCCCCCCCCTCTCTCGACATAAAATTAGGCTTAAATGCTAAGCTCTTGGTGTGCACTACACCCTCTATAGATTCCCGTGGAGATACAAAACATATTTATATACATATTAGACAACGAATAATACCTCGTTCAGGTGTGATATTCACTGAAACTCTAATTCTTGTAATGATTAAACATGCTCAAGGTGAAAAAATTAATTTAACTTTGTGAAAACATCATTTTTAGAAAATAACAAGGTATTACAAGTGAAATGCCAGATGCGTTAAATGCCAATGGGAAGGCATCGAAGGGCGATAAAGAGGTGTTAATGGACGAAGGAGAGGCGTTTGACAGCGATGCGAAGGCGGTAAAAGGCGACAGACATGCGTTAAAAAGGGAAAGCGTTCAAGGTCTATGAATAGGCGTTAAAAGGAAATGGGGAGGCGCTTAAAGGCGACGAAGAGGCGGTAAAGGGCATTGTAGAGGAGTTGAAGAACGACGAAGAGGCGTTAAAGTGTGACTTGGTGTGTTAAAAGGTGGTGGGGAGGCATTGATAAAGGGCGGCTCTCCATAGCAACGGTAAAGCGTTCAAGGACGATGAGAGGAAACAAGAACAAGAACATTGTATCCAGTCAAAAATATATAATTAACCTTATAGCCACAACTATGATGTTCGTATTCTTGTTGAAAATAATACTTTCAGGAATGCGACCTTAAAAATGACCTCTTGACCTTGAAGGTCACTCTGAATCAGAAACATAATACCATGAAATGATTTACCAGTCAATAGCTCATGAAAATGAGGTATTACACATGTTCTTAGCTTTATTTGGTAAAAGCAAATTTTCGATTACTTAAACAAAAAGTTAACTTTTTTACATTGAAGATGACCTTGAATCAAGAAAATAATATAAGGAATGGATTTTCTAGTCAAAATCACACGAAAAAATAGGTAATACACTTGTTCTTACTTTTATTTGTTGAAAACTCCCATTTTATCTTTAAATTGACCTTTGCCCTTGGTTTCTGTCCTCTAGTCCCACTGCCATCTTAGTTGTTTGACACCGCCAGAATGTTATTGTGACTAATGAGTTCCCCAACTTTTAAAAAACATGGATTATAAACAAGAATCGTGGTTTAATTGTATAATTTTGGGCAACTTAGGATGGTTTTACCGATTTTCACTGCCTAATGGCGCTCATCTTGGTTTTTTCAGACTTTTGTGGGTCAGATTTTGATAGACTTTTTTGATCATTCACGATATTCAGTTGGATGGATGGTTATTTTCATATATCTACCCGTCTCGAAAGATTAAACGAAGACAGTTATTTCGATTTCAAAATGAAAAAAACGTTTGGTTTCCATGGTTTATATAAAACTATTTCAGCGCTTCAAAGGTTAAATATGATGCTTTTAAATTGCCAATGGACATGCGTCATTTAGTTGTGGTGACGAGGACGTTACGACATTCGGGTCCTTCTATTATTCTCTAACGTGTATAGGCCTACTGATCTACCCTCTGACACGGCAGCCAGCGCATGTTGTTATGTGACCAGGTGAGATAAGCCTCTCGTCATATATTTGTTATGAAAATATGTTATTATGTAAACCAAACAAAACCTTTATTCTGCATAAAGCAAGACAACAACGACAATCTGTAAACCTTGAAATTAGCTTTGCAGCTAATCTTACTAACTGGGGTGTCTCCATGCACCAGGTGTGGATAGATAGTCACTTCTTGTGGACACCTGGTGAATACTGCGGCATTGAATTCATCACTGTTCAACCGCTGAGGATTTGGATGCCGGACATAGTACTGGTGAACAGGTAATGGACCAAGTGGTTAAGTTAATACCACTGGAATACTATTTTTTTTATTATGTGGAGACATCACATCCCACGTATACAGGCTTTCAAGCAGGGGCCATCCAACTAAAATATAAATATTGAGTTTTTCTTAACTTTCTCTTAGCATATGAGATGCTCTTAACTTTTCTAATGGAAAGACGATAAAAAAGTTAAGATTTTCAGTGGGATGTGCCTATGCAGGCCCGGGTCTTAAAGCAACACAATCAGACTAAAATCTTTAAAGAATCGGTAATTTTATTTTGGCTTCTTAACATGACCATATGATGTACATATACTAGAACTGCAAAAGTTTTTTAAATTTTTGTGTTGCGCCACTCTCATCCAACTGATTTTAAAGGCTGAGTGTGTGTGGTTCGTAATGATAAGTCATTGATTTATTTTTCCACAAACAAAATAGACAGTTATGTTATTTTAGCCATTAAAATTAGTCAAGATAATTATTTGAGTCAATTGATTCCTTGGCCAAGATGATTATTGTTGCTAATATTACTAATTTAGACAAGACGATAATACACTGGTCTACTGGCATGCAAAGGCAAACACCGATAAGTATTTACTTCTTCAAGTAAGCAGCTACCATTGTTTGTCTCTGCAATATAATGAACAATATTACCACTTTAATTGAACTACTATGTGTGTTATATAACGTTACAAACCAACGTCGAAGTCATTATAGTCATCAGTGATTTTTTGCACAATTTTGTTTAGCCACTACAATTATTTTAGCCATTAAAAATATTTTAGTTAAGATAATTATTTGAGTCATAGGCCATGGTGATTATTACTGCTAATATTACTATTTTAGACAAGGCGATTATTTGAAAAAATATCCTGCTATTATATGAAATGATTGTTTGAGCCAAGGTGATTTGAGCCAGTATGATGATTACTAATTGAGCCAAAATGTTTGTTTTAGCAAAGATGTTTATTTTAGCGAAGATATATATTTTTGCAAATATTATTTTCGCGTGGCTAGTGTGATTATTCTAGGTGTGCTTACGTTATTTTTGGGTGATATGACAAATCTAAGTAATTATTACTATAATATATTTTGATCCCTCATATTGACTTGTTATTTCCCAACGGGAATAGGGTTATTGCTATCGCTAATCGCGACTATGGTCGTTTTATTAGCAGGTTATATCACATTAACTGTGAATTAAATGAATATTTAAACCTCGAAATTTGCAAATGGTTCTCAATTTAGCAGATATGAGTAACTTTCACTCACTTGAAGTTGTGGATCGCAGTAGTGGTTGAAAATTTAAAATGAGATTATTAAGATAAACTAACTCTTCAATTAAGGGGTAACTAATATATTATTAAAATAGATCATTCCCATTTTATTGATTTCTGATATGCGCAGATTTAACACTTACAGCGCGAGGATCGACTTTAGACGCCAAAATTTGACGTCTGTAAACGACAGATTCTGAAGGCTAACGTCGATCTCAGCATAATTGTAAGAAAAATATATTTCTTATGATCGTAGACCCATAAGACATTTATGATGATTTCAAATTGAAAAAAAACACATGTGGTCTCCATGATTTATACAGAATAATTCAGCGCTTTAACGGTTACATTTGACACGTTTTTTCAGTGTGTCTGAGGAGAATCGAGCTCAGTGGATCTTTGCTCAGACACCCGTGGTGATCTCGCATAACGGCACAGTCACGTGGCCAACTCTCGCGCTCATACGCGCCACTTGCCGAGTGGAGATTCGTAAGTTCCCGTTTGACAGACAGGAGTGTGACATGGTGTTCGCGTCCTGGACTGACGATATCACCAAACTACTCCTCACATCTAACAACATGTCAGCAGACCTCTCGAGGTATTGAAGAAGACCATTTACTACTACTGATTTAGATGGAAAATAATTTTCTTAGTAACGATAATAAAAGTGTGAAAATAATTTTAATCTTACTTTCAATTTCATTGCGTGAATTGTTGTGAAAATTATTTCTATAGATAATAAAAAAGTAGGTGGACACAAAAATATTAAAATATTTATTACAAATTAATAGTGCGCTGTCAGTCAGATGATAAAATTATAAGATGTAAAAAAACAGATATACCATTAGTTGTCCACGGCTGTTTCAGCTACGTAGAGAGCGGTGAATGGACATTGCATGGTGTACCCAGTGTAAGCCGTCTGAGAGAAACTGGAATAGGTGGTGCAATATACACTGAAGTTGTATTCACTGGTAGGTACACTATTTTGATAGATTCTACTAAATTTTAAACAAATGTGCGTACAAGTATCATAAACATTATTTTTTAGATTACAAATAAGTATATGGCCACATTGTAGATGATAGTGCAAAATGTTGTATTTGTATCCTGTTGAAAACATGACCAGTTCGACTTTGGGGTTTATGAGTTCATATTACTGGTATGGAATGCCATTTACGTGGCGATGCCATGTCTGATACTGCTAGCTGTGTATTGTGTCTCAGCGATGATAGAGAGAAAACCCCTGTGTTTTTCTGTTTAACATGGCGATGCCTTGCCTTACGCTGATGGCTGTATGTTTAAGTGATGATGGAGAGAAAGGAGGTGTTTTTTATTGTTTAACATGGCGATGCCATGCCTCATGCTGATGGGTGAGTAGTGAGATATATACTTTGGGGATACGGATAATGGTTGTCAATTCCGGCATGGTTGTCTGAACGCTTTTAATGATGGCAATGCTGGCCTAACATTGGTACAACATTGTTTTTCAACCATACATTAGCCCAACAAATTTGAAGACAAAGACATTTTTTGGGGACACGGAAATTTTTAGAGACACGGAATGTTTTAATATTGTAAATGCAACATTGGTTTATGGTTGTTTTGACATTTGCACAACCATTCCGGTAGCATCCCATAGACTGGGTACTACAACTCTGATACAACTCTGGTACAACGTTGGCACGACCATTCCAGATTTGGAGACACGGAAATTTGAAGACAAAGAAATTTTTTGGGGTCACAGAAATTTTAGAGACACAGAATGTTTTAATGTTGTAAATGCAACTTTGGTTTATGGTTGTTTTAACATTTGTACAAAATATTTTGTAAAAAACTTTGTAAAAAATATCCTTTTAGGACTTTTAGGTGGATTTTTACAAGCCTAATATTTTTTTACACCAATTTTTTACTGGTGTGTTTTTTTTCACTTAAATATTATCTTAAAATTAGTTTTCGGTTATAATATTTATGTTTTTGAAGTTATGACCCAATGTCTACATTGGCAGAGCGACAAATCATCTCACCACAGATGTTTCTCAGTGGGGAGCACCGTGTTATTTATTAGTCTGAGGGCTCGAGGTAAACGAGACTTCCGCAATCACGTGTTTCTCAGGGAAGACTGGGGTTATCAATTACCTCAGCACATCCGGTAGCCTGCTGCAAATAAAAAATCACTTTAGTGTTCTATTAGTTATGTGTTTTCTCACGTTTAGATGGATGTATATATATATATATATATATATATATATATATATATATATTATATATTCAATATATTTTCACCTTTCGCTAAAAAAAAACAGTTTACTTTTAACATCGTATATGTGAGACTTGAATGTGATTAAGCAGATTAGTGATAGGGTTGTTTAGAATCAGTAGCATTTCACTTAAATAATACAATATTAAAACTATTTCATCAGAAAAATTATGAGATGTGCACAACAGCATTTTGTTTCATATGTACTAGGCGTTTTTTTCCAAAATGGTACTGAAAACGAGCAGATATAAATTCAATTTTAATAAATCTGAAGATTTTTAGTCACCAAAACTGTAATAATAACATTTTCAGCAATAGAAACGATTGATTCAACATAGAGACAAGTGATCAATCGATCTCATATGTGTTACCTCAGCTGTCCCAGCACCCATCATACCCCCAGGGGATTGTGATTGATTGCTAATTCTGCTTGTGGTGTGCAGAATAATTCCATATGGCCCTGGTTATGTGTCATACCTACCAATATCTGGACAATGCTGGGTCAACGTCCGATCACTGGGAGCTGTGAATTACGACTGCACAATGAATGAAATCCTAAATTATATATAATATAGACATTCATTTTACATGAAAATGATGTCAAATATCAGGCAGTATGCTGATGTCATTTAATTCAGACTGCCGTAAATAACAAAATATACATCCAAATATGCTAATGTTACACGATCATCACAGAGTCAAACATGTATGTGGATGAAGTTCATAAATAAAATATCAGTATGACACTGTATAATTTAGCTGGTGATATAATTACTGGTTACCCAATTATTTCCTGTACTCTACATCTCAAGTACATATCAGACTGATTATGGATGTGTGGACTAAACATTTCCAACGATATGGCCACAGGCAAGCTTGAAACTATGCACAAATCTGTGCATAATGCACCACAACCTACAGAACCACAACATACATACCAGGTTGGCGGATCACAGGTCCCACCTAAGACTGAAAATGTTATAAGTACCATTGACCAGATCAAACAATTGAAGAAACGTGTGGGATCTGTAATAAAAAAAAGTTCAGAAAAGTGCCAAGACAAATCCTAAAAACAAAAAAGCTGCTGGTAAAAAACGTTCTGCTAATAAATCTCAACAGAAGGCTGTCAAAAAAGCAAGACAAAATGAATTTGGAGTCAGAAGCCGTTTACAGTGACAAGCTGGCAATTTTTTCTAAACCATTAGCAGATGTGAGTGTATTAAAGAGAGAGTGGGTGAATACTCAACCTACAACTGAGTGGGGTAAGGGATCAACCATTAATTTTGGGGTCAGTGGTGAGACTAATGCATATATTGACCTGAAGAGTACAAAATTACGTGAGACTATCCAGATTGTGGATTCTAAAGGTGCCCCCATTGCAGCAGATGCATCAGTCGGCATAGCGAATCAGATTTTACATAGTATGTGGTCACAAGTGGACCTTACCCTTCAACATACCACTATAAAATCATTATGACCCTACTATGCATACAAGGCCATCATAGATAAAACTGATTCCAGCACACTGGATAATATCAGCTTAAGAATACGAGAAGCCTCTACTTGTGGTGGTCAGCTATTAGATTTGATGGGTGATTTACAATTAGATTTTTTTAAACAGGATAGATTATTAATTGATGGCATCCCCAGCAAAATATAAATGATCCCCGCTTGTGATGTTTTCACACTAATGACAAAATCTGGTGTTACTGAAGAGAATAGTTTGAAACTGGTAGAAACTTCACTCGATATTTGTTATTACCATATTGCTCTAAATATTATACAGGCGCACAAGAATGTTTTACAAATGAATAACGCATTATACCCAATTAAAAGGAGTGTCATCAATACCTTTCGTATTGATAAAGGCTACGAGTCGGCTCGTAGTAACTCTAACCTATTTGCTGGCCAAATACCAGATAAAATATGTTTGTGTATGGCTGGAACTAAAGCATACTATGGTTCAAGATATACGAGCCCCTTCTACTTTCAACATTTTAATGTTAATCATATAGCCTATTTATTAAACAATAGAAGTATCCCTAACCAGCCACTAAAACCTGATTTTAAAACAAAAAACTATGTAGATTGTTATAGCACCTTATTTAGAGGAGTTTAGCAAGGGTGCTGCTATATTCGAGATAGATATTGCCGCAGAAGTAGAAAATTCAAACGTGCAATCAATGAAACAGGCTGGTGAAGGTTGTATTGAATTGAGATTTGAGGCGGCGTTAGCTGATAACATAACTGAAATTATTTAAGGAACATTTTGTGGAATTGTGGAGATATCAGGATCAGGTGAAGTCTCAGAAACATGAATAGTGTTACATTATGGGAATACGCCAGGAAGCTGGACTTGAATGTGCATGTCTGCTCTAGAAATACTATTACTTTATCTGACACACCAATGATTGTTAACACGGGAACTTCAACACAAGCTGGAAGACATTGGGCTGTGATTGAACGTAGGCATGAACTTTGATAGTTTAGCTGATTTTGATGATATGGCTAATGCATTTGAACCAATCCTGTTAAAGTACAATAACCAATATATATTTAACAAGACAAGGTTTCAAAGTGAATATTCAAGTTTGTGTGGATTGTACTGTTTATATTACCTATACTATAGATCAACACACGCTTATGAAAACACTATAAACATGATAAATGAATTAAGTTCAAGATGGATTGCTGATAATGAAAGTTTGTTATTGAATTTCTTCCTTGAATCATTATACTAATAATGATAAAAAGATATTCATGTAGTAATAGTCATTTGATAAATTTGTCTGTTTGGATGCTTTTTAAAAACTCTGTTTAATTATTTCAGTGGTTATCTTTTTAAAAATGTAAAATTGTATTGCTTGTAGTTTTGTAATAAAAAAACATTTAACAAAAACACTATTTAGTTATTTTCGTTTCTCAATATGGTTAGCAACAATTAACATTGAATCGGTATATTTATAGCTCAGTTCATAGTTTTGCCTTTGATAAAAAAACAACAACTACATTTTTTTCAATTACATCATTTTTTTATTCATTTATTCGTGTGCATGAATAATTCAATTTCAAAAATCAAGGGTTGTACAATTGTTATAACATCAACTGATGTTTTTAAACCTACACAAACCATTTTTCCACTAGTAAATACATTAAAATGTATATTATGACGTTTAATCATAAATCCTGGAAAAAATTCTGGCTCATAAGATCCTACTATGTTCTTATAAAGTTCACTGAATTTAATTTGAAATCCAAAGTCGTATGTTGCAGTAACTGTTTCAAGTTTCACATTAAGTAATTGTCCACGTCCGATTTTTTACTTTGTAAAGTTGTGTGTCCAAATCGCTGGCATTCATCCATATCTGTAATACCTTTTTTGGGGTTGCCCAGAATTATCAACTTTCAACTTTTATATACAATACATGTGAATGGTAATTTCCGACATTTCCATACAAGTAATGATTTTTTTCTTAATAACATTCGATAGCTGTGGCTCTAGAATATCCAAGTTCAGTTTGACACTATATAATCCAGAGCACACAATGTTATTATATTTCAAGTCATTCATGATTTTCATTAGAGACACTAGTCAACAGAGTCTCTAAAACATGACTGATTGATACATAAAAATCCTGTAGCTTATACCACTCCTTAGTAGATATTGCAAAACATAATTGCGAATTACGACTGTTTACACATGTTCTATACCCCACACACATCTTAGTATCCAGGCTATGATCTAGTTCAGATACCCAATCAGTTTTCAGCCACACATCTGATGATATAAAGTATCTGTTGGTCTCTGTTGCTAATTCAACATAACAGCTCTTGTCCTTTTGACGAACTGCTACTTTCACACTGTCAGAGAGTACATATGAAACATCCATGGTTGTTTCCTTTTTTATCTACATAGCCAAGAACCGGACCCACTGTCTTATACCAACCAGCTGACGATTCTCAGCCCCTATGGTGAGTCATCAAGGAAGATTTAACCACAATATAACTATTGTGTCAACAAGTCTGATCACTTACCTAAAAATGATGTTGAATTTTTCGTAAGCTCCATTGTCTGATGATATTCAAACGGTGTGCAATATCTGCACATAAAATAGCCTTCTTGATTTTGGTGGTCAGCATCTAACTAACATGGAGACACTCTTGCTTCCTCTGGTAGGTTTTTTTGAATTTCACTCTTTCTATCAATAAGTTGTTTAAAGTGTTTAATCATCATACACGCACCAGTTTTACTTGGTTTCTCTTCACCTTTTTCCATGTACCACTGACGAATATGAATATGTTGTAGCCTTGGGGATCTTGAATTATAAATTCTACCGCCTATATACATGTGAAATGTATCGTTTTCTTCATCGGAAAAAATATGCCTATCTGTTCTTTTTACAAATCTTGTCCAGTTTTGTGGATTAAGTCGAATACCGTGTTTTGTTGGGAATGTTTTTGAGTATGCTGATAAACACCATTTCCAAATATCAATTCCTATGTCACCATTGTTTGAAATAATCTGTACCTGTAGATCATTTCCTAATTCAGTTGTATAAAATACACTTGTGCTACCCATTCTGGAGTACGTTTCGTATATAATCTCATGTAAAAATTGAAGTCTAATATATAGCCTACAAAATATGTCTAGTCATCAGTAAATGAGATACATCAGACATCACGTGATTACAGATATGTCAACCAATATATCTGTAAGGAGGTCTATCTATCTATGTGTTCTGCACCTGTTATTATTAAATAGCGCGATTGGTGAGGCGTGATGGTAGGATTGTCAGTGATGTAGCCTGTGGTCCAAGTTAATTTTGTTTCTTTCCGAGATTTTGGTTTTATTTGGGTCATTTTTACAATGGTTTTGTTCAGTATTCCGTGTGCTTCTCATTAATTCAGGTTGTTTGGCTATTAAATGTATGGATTTTACATTTTAAATTGTGTGTGCTTTAGCATATATTCAATTAGTGTTCAAAATTGTTCAAAACAGTGATCATGACAATGGTCAATAGCTGTTTAATAGCATGATGATCGGCCCAGCTTTGTGATAACACTCACAGCTCTGTGTTTTCTGGGAATTTATTATTGTATACGCCAAAAAATCCCAACAAACAACACTCGCAATAGACATAGCCAATGATGTTAATGTATTTGTGTACAATTTCTGTGTTGGGACTTTACCATTGATCTAAAAGCTAGAAACGTATATATACAGACCTAGTGAGACAAGGGTTAAGTGGAGCCATTTGTGGTGTAGGTCAGCGGGTCAGTGTCGCAGACAGTGGGCCATCATTAATTCACAGTCTCTTGCGGCATAGTAGTCATATGCATGTATGGCGTCTCTTGCGGCATAGTAGTCATCTGCGTGTGTATAGCATAGTGTGTGTGTGTGTGTATCACTCTGCTTTGCCTACATCATCACTGAGAAACATCTGGGTTACCCCCCGGTACGTGTAATAAATGACTTGTCCCTCTGCCCACGTAGACATTGGGCGAACATTCTATCAATATGTGGTATGTGATCAACTCTGCAACGGATGATAATGCTACTTTTCCTCAGAGTATAATATTAGTGCTTACACCCTGACATGCATATACACTTTGATTCATATTCATGCTATTTGTAACATGCATATAAAAAACTATTTGTTTCTCTGTTATAAAATAGTGCAGTACATATTCTTGAACAATCATAACTGATAGTTTATTTATGAACTTTATCCACATACATGTTTGACTCTGTGATGATCGTGTAACTTTAGCATATTGGGATGTATATTTTGTTATTTACGTCAGTCCGAATTAAATGACATAAGCATACTGCCTGATATTTAACATCATTTTCAAGTAAAATTGATGTCTATATTATATATAATATAGGATTTCATTCATTGTGCAGTCGTAATTCACAGCTCCCAGGGATCGAGCGTTGACCCAGCATTGTCCAGATATTGGTAGGTATGACACATAACTAGGGCCATATGGAATTATTCGGCACACCACAAGCAGAATTAGCAATCAATCACAATCCGCTGGGGGTATGATGGGTGCGGGGACAGCTGAGGTAACACATATGAGATTGATTGATCACTTGTCTCTTGCTGAAATTGTTATTATTACAGTTTTGGTGACTAAAAATCTTCAGATTTAATCAAATTGAATTTATATCTGCTCGTTTTTAGCAACATTTTTTGAAAAAACGCCTAGTACATATGAAACAAAATGCTGTTGTGCACATCTCATAATTTTTCTGATGAAATAGTTTTAATATTGTATTATTTAAGTGAAATGATACTGATTCTAAACAGCCATATCACTAATCTGCTTAATCACAGACATTCAAGTCTTACATATACGATGTTAAAAGTAAACTGTTTTTTTTAGAGAAAGGTGAATATATATTGAATATATATATACATTCATCTAAACGTGAGAAAATACATTACTAATAGAACACAGAAGTGATTTTTTATTTGCAGCAGGCTACCGGATGTGCTGAGGTAATTGATAACCCCAGTCTTCCCTGAGAAACACGTGATTGCAGAAGTCTCGATTACCTCGAGCCCTCAGACTAATAAATAACATTGTGCTCCCCACTGAAAAACATCTGTGGTGAGATGATTTGTTGCTCTGCCAATGTAGACATTAGGTTATAACTTTAAAAACAAAAACATTATGACCGAAATCTAATTTTAAGATAATATTTGAGTAAAAAAAACCACACCAGTAAAAAATTGGTGTAAAAAAATATTAAGCTTGTAAAAATCCACCTAAAAGTCCTAAAAGGATATTACAAAATATTTTGTGCAAATGTTAAAACAACCATAAACCAATGTTGCATTTACAACATTAAAACATTCTGTCTCTCCAAATTTTTTTATTTGTCTTCAAATTTCTGTGTCTCCAAATCTGGAATGGTCGTGCCAACGTTGTAACAGAGTTGTATCAGAGTTGTAGCACCCAGTCTGTGGGATGCTACCGGAATGGTTGTGCAAATGTTAAAACAACCATAAGCCAATGTTGCATTTACAACATTAAAACATTCCGTGTCTCTAAAATTTCCGTGTTGCCAAAAATTTTCTTTGTCTTCAAATTTCAGTGTCTCCAAATCTGGAATGGTCGTGCCAATGTTGTACCAGAGTTGTATCAGAGTTGTAGTACCCAGTCTATGGGAAGCTACCCTGGGGAGGGGGTTGGGGTAATGTATGGTTGAAAAACAATGTTGTACCAACGTTAAGCCAGCATTGCCATTATTGAAAGCATTCAGACAACCATGCCGGCATTGACAACCATTATACAACCCTTATCCGTGTCCCCAAAGTATATATCTCACCACTTGGGTGTATGTTTCATTTCAGTGATGATACAGAAAAAGCAGCTGTTTTATGATTAAAATGGTGATGCCTTGCCTCATGCTGATGGCTGTATGCTTTATGTTTAACATTGTGATGCCTTGCCTCATGCTGATGACTGTATGTTTCAGTTTATGATAGAGAGAAAGCTGCTGTTTGTTATGCTTTACATGCTGATGCCGTGACTCATGGTGATGGCTGTATGTTTTATGTTTAACATGGCGATGCCTTGTATCATGCCGATGACTGTATGTTTCAGTTTATGATAGAGAGAAAGCCGCTGTATCTTTTATGTTTAACATGGTGATGCCTTGCCTCATGCTGATGGCTGTATGTTTTATGTTTAACATCGTGATGCCTTGTCTCATGCTGATGGCTGTATGTTGAGTTTCATTGATGATAGAGGAGAAACCGCTGTTTTTATGTTTTAATGGTGATGCCTTGCCTCATGCTGATGACTGTATATCCCTCTATCACCAATGAAAAATATGTTTTATTGGTGATAGAGAGAAAGCTGCTGTTTTCTATGTTCGACAAGGTGATGCCATTCCTCGTGCTGATGGCTGCATGTTTTATGTTTAACATGGTAATGCCTTGCCTCCTGCCCATCGCTGTATGTGTTGTTTCAGTGATGATAGAGAATAAGACGTTGTTTTTTATGTTTAACATGGTGATGCCTTGCCTTGTGCTGATGCCTGTATGTGTTGTTTCAGTGATTATAGAGAAAAATACTTTGTTTTTATCATTTTGTGTTTCACATGGTGATGTTTTTGCCCTATGCTGATGGCTGTATGTTTCAATGATGATAGAGAGAAAGTGGATGTTTTTTATGTTTAAACTAGTGATGTCTTGCCTCGTGCTGATGACTGTATGTTTTACGTTTGTTACAGTGATGATACAGAGAAAGCCGCTGTTCTTTATGTTTACCATGGTGATGCCTTGCCTTGTGCTGATGGCTGTATGTGTTGTTTCAGTGATTATAGAGAAAAATACTTTGTTTTTATCATTTTATGTTTCACATGGTGATGTTTTTGCCCTATGCTGATGGCTGTATGTTTCAATGATGATAGAGAGAAAGTGGATGTTTTTTATGTTTAAAATAGCGATGTCTTGCCTCGTGCTGATGACTGTATGTTTTACGTTTGTTTCAGTGATGATACAGAGAAAGCAGCTGTTCTTTATGTTTAACATGGTGATGGCTGGCCTCGTGATGATGGCTGTATGTTTTATGTTTAACATGGTGATGCCTGGCCTCATGCTGATGGCTGTATGTTATGTTTCAGTGATGATAGAGAGGAAGCCGCTGTTCTTTATGTTTAACATGGTGATGCCTTGCCTCATGTTGATGGCTGTGGGGGTGCTGGCCTTCTTCTTACCTCCAGACACCGGAGAAAAGATAGCCCTCTGTACCACCGTCCTTCTCACCTTGGTCCTCTTCCAGATCATGCTGTCAGACTTCCTGCCCCCCACATCAGATGTCATTCCACTGCTCAGTGAGTTGTATGTGAGAAATACTTATTAGTCCAGTGGCCCAGCCTCGAGACCTTGCAAAATTGCCCTGAAATCATCTTTTTGTATTTTTGGCTAGTACATACTGTCTAGTACCCAAAACCAGTGGGTGTATACTTAAACCTAGCTTGGCTTTTTTAAATCCAAGATAACCGCCAAATATCAAAAATGCATAAATCTTGAACTAATTCACATATAATTCTGATCTTGATGGCTAAACATATGTTACGAGCATCTGCGAATCCATTTCAAGCGTTAAATTATATCTCAAAGTCAAATCTAGCCGTTTTAAAAAACAAAATAGCCGCCAAAATCAAATTAAAATCCTAGAACAAAGATGCAGAACTTTGCACTAATTTACATCATAGAAATGTGATATCGGTGTCCAGCCTGCTAACAATATATATTTTTGCCATCTGTGAATCTATCTCAGTTGATAAGTTGACGTTTAGATATCGCCGTTTGCTAAAATTCAGAATGGCCGGCGAGATCTGACTAAATAGTGAGAGTGATCGCAGTATAGCTATGTTTCGCTGAAAATAGTAATATGTAGTTGCTAAACCATTGAAGTAGCATATAAGTCATTATGAATATGTACATGTACATGTATTCTTGTGGGCTTATCTGTGATGGGGTTATTATAATATTATGTGGAAATAATATAATTAGCTGTATGCGACGTCGTAGTTATTTAATAGTAGGCTTAGTAGTGATTCTGTGTCTATATTTTTGAATGCAGTATCTAAACACTGACTGATATCACAAACAATACCTTCTTTTGAAATTGTCTGCTGCTGCTAATTCTGAGACAGGAATTCTACAGCCACATGCTCACTTAATCATTGGACATATGATAAACTATACTGTAGATCTGGTAATTTTCGTGTGTTTAACTTTTCGCGAATTTCCAATTTCGGGGCTTTTCACGAAGTTTAGAATTCGCGAATTTACATTTTTCTTTAGTTGCGCTATCATAATAAAAATTACAATTACAATTACTATTACAATCACTGAGACGACATTGTCAAAATCAGATAATTTTAAGCCCTACCAATATATCAGAAGGAGACAAATTAAACACTTTTTGCATTTTACCTTTGAGTTTAACTCATTCCAGACGGAGCCCGAGATATCTCGGGCAAGCTACTGCGACGGTACAGGACGGAGTCCGAGATAACTCGTGTTATATGACGTCATAAAAAGTAAACATTTAAAAAATGTCCCGTCCACATAGACATGTATGCACAGAAAGTGCCGTCTTGAATGAGTTAACTCACACTAGTGAACTTAATGATTGCTATCGGAATTAGTGAATAGTACCAATCTTTAACACGATATATTTAACCCGGCGACCAATACCTGTGTGAGTGGCTGTAAGAAACCGAATTAAATTAATGTCATCAAAGTGAGACACTAACTGTACATTGACATTAACTCATTCAAGACGGCACTTTCAGTCTATACATGTTCCTGTGGACGGGACATTTTTTAAATGTTTACTTTTTATGACGTCATATAACACGAGTTATCTCGGGCTCCGTCTTGTACCGTCGAAGTAGCTTGCCCGAGATATCTCGGGCGCCGTCTGGAATGAGTTAATGAGACATAGACACTCAATTGACGTGAAAGATTAGATTTCAGACATTATGACGAGTTAAGAGTTAAAATAATCCACATTTTGGTATAATTTGGTTCGCTTTCATTTATCTTCATTACCTCCGCCAAGTGAGGTTATATTTTTATGCGTGTCGATGTGTCTGTCCGTGCTTACAAAATTATGAACAAATTTCCATGAGACTTTATCAGAGGTGTGTCACCGATATGGTTGTAATCTGATCTCCTAAAGTAGATGCTATAGTATCACAGTCACTTATGACAAGAAGAGGGAGTACCTTCGATGATATTTGACCATGTTTTTGGTTCATATTCAACCATATCATAGGGGATTGCATTATCATTGGACAATGTAGATTCTGGTGTGACTAGTGGTATACCAGGAAAGCAAAACCAGCAGTGTTATCTGTGATCAAAACGATTCTTGACTCTCCGTTATGTATAAGAACATGAGCTTTTGCTCCAAAATAATATCAGCTTCCACACTCATGTTAAGAAACTAAGGGCAAATGCCCTTTAAAAACCTGAGTTTGAACTTCATCGCCTCCTGTCACTGCAAGGTGGTCGACTGTGTTGTGATTGAGAAAATGGCTGTCATTTAGGATTTGGTCGCATGTAATAACTTGGCGGAAGTTGTGATTTTATTCTTAGCCTATTGATAAGCCAAGATGTTATTCCTCGCACAGTTCGAGTGATACTCTTAGTTGAGTAGTTCCTGTACCTGTCAAATTCGAGGTACACATCATTTTCAGTAAGCTCATTTGATACTCAAAAGTTTCCGACAAGCGTGTTGACTGAACCTTTTGTTGGACAATCAATTGTTCACAACACCGCTGATACGTTGACAATAATACCAGGAGGAAAACCTCAATATCTCTGACACCTCCATTGAAGGTTTTCATTGAAATTTGTTTTTTTCCATTTGCACCCGCATGTTACCATCTGGATGTAGTGGAGTAGTCCCTGTACCTGGCATTGATGGCGGATAGGCGGCGAGCTCAGTAGAGAGAACATATGGTAAATCCAGGTCTTTATTGCTGACCAAAACACCTATCACTCTATCATATATTGCTTCTTGATCTAAAACTGTGTGTTCTCCTAAGGGAGTATATGTTTTATGAGAAGCAAATACCACTACATACTTAGACAATATAGTATGAAAACCTTCAGCCCACGCACTCTCAAAGTGTTGTTGTTGTTCATTCCCTATATCGAATGCGCATTCTACATTTACATTATTCTGTGCTGTTGTAGTAGTAGAATATTACTTAACGTCACTTTTCGGCTCTAATGGTCATTTATTTATATAAATATAAATACTATAAAAACAGTGCAGTTTATTGATGAGATGGATGATGTAAAGTTGATGACAGGAGTGTGGGGTGATAGGGCATGGTGGCTTATTGAGAGTGTTTCCCCCCACTCGCCCGCCAAGGGGTTTTGAGTATGTCCAGGTGATTCACCCCCACACATGCCCAGATGGTCAGAGATTTAGGTTTCGCTATCCAATTATTTTAATGCTAAAACACTGGCCTTTTGCACGGCTCCGCTATCCTCGCTTCGGATAGCTCCAGGGTAACAATAGCTGAGGGCGACTTCATTCATCCCACGTGGTGGACCTAGTGTCAAGCACTCTTTTCCCGGTAGGCTAAGGCCCTTCGACGAACAACAACAGTGCCTGCACTGATATGGGAGCTACATTGGTACCGCTGCTGAGCGGAGTAACCAGGTTATGCCACTGGTAATCCTCCAGAAGATTATAGCCAGACACGTGGAGACTGCAGCTTCTCTTGCATAATCGCTAGTGCTCCCATACCATGCCGTCCAACATGTAACATAAAGAAGAGATCCCTAATGACCCTATACCCAGGTGGGTTGAAAAGAACTACCACCATTAGTATTATCATCCAAGTACACCAAAATATTCAGTTAAGGTTTAGATCATGACTCAAGGGTTCTGAATATAGAAGTTCCATCAGCAGTATCTACCTGTATGCGAGATTAATCCCCCTCCTTGTATGTCACGATGTGTGATACTGGGGTGACACGCAATCCCCAAACACAAGTCAATCGTGGGTGTTTGTGCAACATCCTTGAGGTTATTGATCTAAATGGCCATTGTTTGTTCCTTTTGGGTGTCACCCATTACCCCTTCTGGACCATGACCTTCTTCATGCATGGTGGTATACCATATGTCTTTATTACTCTTCACCATGCCATATTCAGCCATAAGAAGCGTCAATAGCCACGTTTAAAATAGTATAATGTTTAACAGTTGGGTCGCTTTGCTTCACTGAGCCATAATATTTACATTGCGGCAAATCCCTTTCCTTGGACGTTGATCATGATGCGCATGCGAGTAGGCCCACAATGTTTACCCAACCAAATAATGACGACCCACCTACTTTAACATAAGTCTAAACATAACAATATATTATTTAAATATTTTCGTTAATGTGATATTACAGTTTTTAAAAGTATGTGTTTCTGCATGAGCTTTTGCCGCCATTTAATCGGTAATTTTGGCGGCCATCTTGCATTTTATGCAAATATCTATCCTAAGATATAAATTAGATAGGATACATACATTCCTTGACCCTGACAACATATATTTAGACACAAAAATCATCTCCCTAAATGAATTTTCTTGTAAGTTACATTATTTCTTCAAATTTAGCGGCCATCTTGTCCGCCATCTTAAATTTTAAAAAAGCCAAGCCATCTCAGAATTTTTTTCTTTAAACCATGGAAACTAAAGGGTTCTTTTCAATTTTAAATCACCATAAACGTCTTAGTTAGCTTTTTTCGGTTAATTTGAATACCTATGTCATGGGTCTTATTTTAATTCTTTCAGTGCTGGGGTTGTCTTTGTACGTCAGAATCTAACGGTTACAGATGTTAGATTATGACGTCTGAAGACCACCCCCGCACTAAAAGGGTTAATGATTTGGGATGAAAACTTTCATGAAACAGTCATGAGACAATTATCTTTAATTTATCACCCACTTCAAATCATTTTCATCCACTACAAGTCAAGAACATGTTTTACCATTACGTGCACTGTTGAGAAAGTTGTATTTGTAAGATTTCGAAGATACATTCAAGTATGTTATTACATGGTATGAAATAGCGCCATGTGTACAACCTTATCTTGTTCACAAGGGATTGTTAGTAAGAAATATGCTACTTAAGCAATACGTTATCATAAGATTATTATTTTCTATGATTACAATATACAATTTATAGTTTTCTTACTTTTTTACAGCGCAGTTTATAGCTACCGCTGTAGCGCTACTTGTAGTTTCTACTGGGGCTGCAGTGTTTGTGGTCACTCTCTACCACAAAGCCCTTCGACAGAATCCAGTACCCCAAAGATTACTTAAAATCAGCTTCAAACTGGCCAAACTACTCTGTCTGTCTGGCTACATTTTCGCGGTAAGTTTCATAGGTATCATGTTTATGATAATTTAGTTTACAGCCCATGGACAAAACGTTCGATCATGTAAACTATCGGGTGTCAAAAAAAATTACCATTATTACGTAATTGCTCTTACATTTTTGGCAAGCCTATGTGGGGATTATTTTATTGTTTTCCATGCGACTGGTGTGCAAGTGCAAAATGTGAGTTGAGACTAACTGATTATAGCTCGGCATAACATCAATCTGGCAGTATCTAACAGCGTACATACATACTTTTTCATTACAAGTTTATTTAAAATTTAATCCAGCAAACACAAAAAACATTTCATTAATATTGAGAAAATGTTAGACTAAATGTCTGATATTATGTATAAAACATTTTAAAATATTATTGAGTCGGGTCAACAGAATGTTAGAAAAAACAATAAATAAAAACATAATGCAAACAAAGTGAAACGTTTTTATGATATTAAGGCTAAATACTTGTATAAACGTTGTTATGATATTTTTAACGTGGTATGTAATGTTTTCAAATTATGTTTTATAACGTTCTCTTGACCCGACGTTTTAATATTTGTAAATATGTTTGTATTGCATAATGATAATGCTCATAGCGAACATTTTCTCCATATTATAAGAAAACATGTGATATTATCATTATATATACGTCGTGTCTTATGCTCCTCGTTTTTCTAAGATGTCATAATATGAGGCCATTTTTAAAGGGACCGTGTGGTTGTAATAGCAGTGGCTACTACTATTCAAACTACACCCCTTTAAAAACACATTTGTCTAAAAATGGTCTCGTACTTTGACATATTAGGAAAACGAGGAACGTAAAATACGACATACATATAATGATAATAATAAAATTTTATATTATTATTATTAAATATTGATATTAAAATTTTCTGACATAAATAAAATATTTGTTTAAACATTACCATAATCATAATAATACAATACAAAAATATCATTATTGTATTTCCTTGTATTCACTCCCCGACAATCAAGCCTATGTACTATGAATATAGTGGGCTATCTAGCTCAGGAAATACAACACATTTTACAAACATTTTTTAAAGGTCATATGATAATGCTTTACAATGTTAAAACGTTGTGTCAAAAGAATATTATAAAACATTAAATAAGCATATTATGCATAATATTAATTAAAAACGTTTTTAAAACGTTTTTGGGACGTTGTGTCAACAGAATATTATAAAACATTAAATAAACATATTATGCATAATATTCATTAAAAACGTTTAAAAACATTTTTAGAACATTTTCAAGATGCATTTTTAACATAATATTTAAAAATTATATAAAAAAATGTAAGATGCATTTTTAACATAATATGTAAAAATTGTAAAAAAATTGTAACTTTTTTATTTACACTTTTGCATAATATTTCTACTAATGTTTAATAATATTCTGTTATAGTGTTTATACGACTGCTATCACAGGAAACTGAAACCATAATTGTCTAGCATTTTCAGAAATTCACAGACAAATGTTATGAAACATTTTTCCGTAGGGTCCACAAAATATCTATTCAACATTTTTTAAATGTTCGACAAGAAAAACTAATAAAAAACAGTTTTAAAACAGTTCTATAACGTAATAAAACATTGTTTCAAACTGTTTTGGAAATACTTTTGAATATATTATATAATGTTGTGAAATGTTTTAAAACGTAGTTTAGTAATGTTTTTCTTCCTTTTATTAGACCATAAAATGAAATGAATCGGGCTTTAGGCCACCTTTGTGCACATATAGGCTAAACTGGGCCAGGAGAACCTCCTGAGGATGGTGAGATTATTAGACCATAATTATCTCGTGAATAGGCAGCTGCTCCGTGGCCAGCACTTTTACATTACTGAGTATGGGCAATAAGCCTCTGTATGTATTTTATGTAGGCTACCAATAGAAATTATAGGTGTAAGTCATTGTACCACTCCGAATCCGATTTGCCGAGCTTTTCACCAATCCTAAAACTTCGGCCCAGTGATTTTTTGCAATCTTACAACATAGATACTGTACATTATTAGGATAGTAATTATCAATAAATGTCATCACATTGTGTATAGAAACTTACCTGGAACTGAAAATATGACCGGACTTCAAGTACAGATATGACTGCATGTGTTACAAGGCGTCGAGTTAAGATGGCTGCCACTCCATATTGTACAAACTGAACAGTGATCTTTTAAATTAATTAGGCTACATTAGTCTTAAATTTGTTTTCATCCGAAGTTTACCTTACAAAAAACCATTATATGCTCATTAAGCAGATATTCGTTTTTAATATACAATCAACTCTTTGAACAATATAAATCAAATCCACCTGTGATCACACACAATTCTCCCTACATAAATGTCACGGTGCGGATAATGTTAGACATCTGTATGTCTTAAACATTAAATAATATCTATTCTAAACATTGACCGAACTTTTTTGAATTATGTTACCTGATTTTAGTGCTCAAAATTTTTTTATTATATAAGTATACCGTTTGATGATATATCTATATTTTTACAACTAAAAAAAATTAGAACTGGTTTATTGACATATTACCATGATTGACATACAATATTGTACAATATTTTTACAATATTATTTGTTTAAACATCTTAGGGGTGTTGGCAAAATATTGTTGTGCTACTGCAAACACGGATACATGTACGACCTTTTCAAATCAACATTGTCACGATTAATATTTGTTTAAACATCATAAGGATGTTGGTAAAATGTTATTATAAAATATTTTGTGAAAACACGCATACAACCTTTTAAAAATATATGAAGATGTTTTGTGTTTGCTGGATGAGCGTCCTCAAATGAGAATGAATGTATTGTGATAATAATAGTAATGACATGTGTTTGGTCGAGCAATGTGCTAATTTGAGGGCCTTTTATCATTTTAGCCATATAAGGTTTATCGCCTCGAGATCAAATAAACCTGATAGGTCTAAATATCATAATTTATAAATTATAAATGAAGGGCTTCCAATCACCATAGTGTCCTTCAACCACACGCGTTTGTTTTATTGACGTTATATCTGTCACAGCTGGAATGTGTAACTCCCGAAACCACGAGCATGATAGAGAACGACACGAGCGACCAACCCAAGCAGAATAACAACCAAGACGTGGAGGAACACGAGAAAGCCTCACATCTGTTTGACGCCAAGTGGGACACACGCAAGACCAGCAACCTGTCGACGAGGCCTGCAGCAGAGCAGGAGAAGGCACAGCAATGCACCCCAGAGGAGCATGTGAGTCATTACACCGCGGCAGATCCAGCCTATCTGGACGATGCTGCTGCAAGCCTGGGCATGGCGAGCAGGAGGTACTTGTCGTTGGAGAAGAACAGGTCCAACTTCAGGAGGATTAGGGCGGAGTGGTGTCTGGTTGCCGGGGTGATTGACCGCAGCCTTATGCTCTTGGTAACCATAGCAGCGATCATCATCACCGTGGCCATCTTCCTCAGCGCTAGCTCCTGAGCAGAGAACCCCAGCACAGAGGAACTAATTAAAATGCTTTTAAATATCGCCACTGTGTGCTATTAAAATTTTGTTAAATTCCAGATAATATTATTCGTCGTTCTATTTTACCAATCAGATACAATTTTTTTAGAACTATCATCATTAATAAAATGTTATGGGTTTACGTTGGTCCACCATCTACGAGGCTGGGCCAACGTTAGCTGTGTATCAAATGAACCACCTGATATGCAAATATTCGCTTCTGGTAATAATCAGTGATAATTAAATAAATATACAAAACAATCTGTCGCAATGGACATTTTATTTCATGCTCTTATACCTTAGGAGAGTTCAATACATCATATTTACAATATGTTTAACAATATGTATTATATTAATATATCTTAATACACATTGGGTATATTTTTATAACATTATCTTGCGCATACCATCGTAGTCGAACCCTGCCTCCACTACCTAGCCTTTATGACAAGGAGCGTTGTCTTTCTGGTTGAGATTTCTATCATGACATAACAACATTTTCTGTTGCCCTATGTATATTATCATAGGATAATAAACCATTTCACTCCAGAGGCCATGCCGGCTTAAGTTTTCACTGCCGTTCGATAGCCTATATATATATATATATATTTAAGAATCGTGTACATCTCGTGTCCTGCAGTTGTACTTCACTGCGACTATGTGATCGTAAACACCATTACGGTTGAGCCTTGTTATTTTTCTTCGATGTTCACGTATATTTTAACTTTAGCGAAAATATAGGTCTAACATTTAGTTTATTTTTCACAGCGTGATGTAGGCAGATAAATTAAGATTAAGAGTTCTAAACATATTATTATACCTGGAATCACATTGACCTTGGTAAATAAATTTCGCGTATTTCTCAACCAATTCCCCACCAAATATTATCTAATGAGGCAAAATTTCAAACTAATTGTGTACAGTATTTGTCAATGACATTTTCAGGAACGTCGCCGCATTGCCAGAGAATGGTGCTCATAAAATATCATCAAAATTGTTTGAGAATTGACTGAGAAATCGGCGAAAATCATTCACAATGGTTAATTTGACTCCTACTATTAGTTCCTGTACAAAGTCTGATAAGTTTATAGACAGCTACGGTAGCCCATAGAGGCCAACAATAATATTATATTACCAATATAAAAAATATACTGCAATAAATTGCAGATAAATTTATTTATTTCGTGCTCATTAAATAATTTCAGGGAAAAGAAATATTTCTTAAGTGCTTATGAAATAATTGCAGAGAAAATAATATTTATTTCGTGCTCATGAAATAATTGGCGGAAAATTATTATTGATTTATTTCGAGCACATGAAAAAAATTTCGGAGAAAATAATGCTTACAAAACAATTATTTGTTGCTCACAAAATAGTTATTTCATGTTTGCGGAATAATTATTTCGTGCTCACGAACAAAATATGTCGTGCTCACGAAGTAATGCCAGCAGGCGTGTAATAACGTATACATGTATCGCTAAATTCCCGCCAAGTTTTATGTTTTGTTTGTGTTTACCACATTCCTTCAATGTTTGTGTTTATGTTTAAATCACTTTACAGCTTATACGTTTTCTAATTAATTTACGTTTTTTTCTTGTGTACTCGTAAATAAATCAATAGTGTGGTTAATCTCAATATCTGGACGACAGAGTCATCCGATACATTCAAAGCTAGAAATGGATGTTCTGCAGAGCATAAAAATCCCACACACCAGCGACCCGGCCTAGCATCAAACCAACAGTGGGTCAACTTCTCATTTTTAATGAGACAGCGAATAATAATATATATGAATGCGCACCTGGAATCAGCGGTGCTTATCAAGCGGTATGCGCAGTGTTACCTGATAATAATAGTGATATATATTATTGGTGATCTATGGGCCACACTGCTTTGCAAAGCCAAAAGGCAGTGTCATATGTCATATGCTGCATTTTGGCTTTTCATGACAGGACTGTAGACAAAACCAAACAAGTCAAAGGATAAATAGTTATCAGTTTATTCTTTACGACGTCAACATGCACACCTCGGTGATAGTGTGGTTGAAAATGTCGCAAAAAGAGTCAAATGTCATGGTTAAAGTATACAATTAACACATTAAAATCTGCATTTCACGTAACATGGGTAACTGCTGTCCAAATTCCAATTCCAATTCAGATGGAAAGATTGTAACTAATACTGTAAGAAGTATAACACTTACGACATTTGTAGGTGACACGATTATATCACTCTCCCTCGCGATGCCAAAATGCAGTATCTGCTCACTTGGAAAGTGAATATATAATGCATTTTCCCTTTGCATGGCAGCACTATAATATCCTGCGTTAGTGACATCCTAAATTTTCATAATTATTTTCAGGATATATAGATATATCTGATAATATAATAACGGGTATCGTTAGTCGTCATACGGATATTACAAGGTCACATCAGCCACTTTACTTCTGGCAGAAATCAACATTTAATATCATGTCGCCGATCTTAGGACACTCCGAAATTCACAAAATAACGTTAGCGGTGCGAAGACAGAGGCAGTAAGTGCTTTATTGAAATATAAGCAGTTAATGACTTTTGGCTTTGTATCCCAGTAAACACAAACATTTGTATAGCATTTGCACAATGTTGGACCAAGTCGAAATATTAGTTACTGTAGGCCTAGGCGCAGTTTAAAAACCCAATTAGGGGAGAGGGATAATATACATGCCTATTCCATTCTTTGAGTTATTTAAAAGGGCATACAATTTTTAAGTTATGCAATTCAGAAAATTAGAATTAGGTCTGCCACATAGGTTGCCAATTAAAAAAATACTACAAAATTATCATACTGGAACATCTATATCAGAACATTTAGCTAGCATAAGCATACGTTTAATCGTACTTTTTAAAACCTGGGGAACAAAGGGATCTATCTGTCATATACGCCATCGTAACTCCTAGGGGACAACACAGCGATATGCTTAAAAGTGTTAAGTGGAAGTGTAAAAAAAATACACATTTATCACTGATAATAGTATACATGTAATTTATAACCACAAGGTTGTTGTTTTATTCAGACGAAGCTGAAAATTGCCCCAGTAATAAAACTCTAGCTGAATAGAAGAATCAAAGAGTTAAAGTATTCATCAAGTAAAAAATGGTAGTTAACTCTTACAGTGCGGGGATCAACTTTAGTCGTCAGTATCTGACGTCTGTAGACGTCAGATTCTGACAACTAAAGTCGATCCCCGCGCTGTAAGAGTAAAAAATATTTTTATTGGTCGTAGACCCATGACATAGGTATTTAAATGAATCGGGAAGAGCTGGCGAAGATACTTATGATGATTGCCTTTGGTCTCCATGCATGGTCTACACAAAAATCATAAGGGCTAAACCACAGGATGATCACCTGATCACAGGTATACATGATGATAGGTATTTTGTAACAACAGTCTTAACCCTTTTTAAATCTGTTCCATCAGCAAGTTAAAGTAAAGTTATTGGGAATAAAAATGGTTGGCCTGAAATTAAACAAAATTATTATGGGTGATGCTCACCCACTTGAAATAGCGGATCGCGGTAGCGAGACACAACTTCTAGTGGGTGAAAATTAAAATCAGATCACTTGGCGGGTATAGGGTTAAATTAAACATTTTGGGCGCACAGTGGATACAGTCCCCCTCCACTTCACTTATCAGTCACAGTTATACGATATGTTTAAGTACACATGCTGCAAATATCAAGCCAATTGATCAATGCAAAGATCTCTGCAATTGTCACCATTTCAATTCCTAAATATATTCATATTCTCTTTAAATTTTTAATATTTTTTTGTATAGCATAATTATGGTAATCATGATAAATGAAATGGAAAATATTAAGTACCATACACAAAAAGTGACAGGGCTACGTCGTCAACACTAAATCGTCACATAAATCTCTGGATACTCTTCAAAAATAAAAAAGGCCCAAGTCTGGTATTCTACCCCCTGATTTAAACAACAACTGAATGACGGCTGTGATTGGCCGATCTCGTCATGTGACAGGCTGAATCACTATTCGATTTGTCCAGGGTAGAATACTAGACTTGGTCCAAAATGAATACACGTTTTAAAATCACAAATTACGCGTTTTGTTTTGTTTCGGTATGTGAGTAACAAAAATCTCAAGCATCTCAGAAATAACGATGTTGTGACATCTCTGTGGCATGTGGACAACACATCAATATCAATGGTCCTGTTTATAACACATATTGTCTAGAGTGCTGGCATCAATTGACGTTGTCCCAGTGCCGGGCCAGCGTTTGGAACTTTGGCGCAGAATTAAGGCAGCAATGAGCCAATGGACTGATTGCTTGGACATCCACACTCTGTTTCTATGCAATCACTAGCCTCTCTAAGCCTAATAATATACAATGTTTAAGCTGTACATTTCTGCATTCATTCATTTAGTTTAAAAAATATTGCATCCGGCAGTGATAAAAGAAAGATACATAAAGGAAAAACGCTCGTATAATGTTGGTAAAATGTCGCTGACGTCGACCGTATGCCTTGTCTTGCCCTATGCTGGCCAAATGTTGGGCCACCGTCTGCGACGATGACTCAACATTTGGGCCAACACAGGTCGATGTGTATAATGAGTGTAATGGGTCCAGTTGGAAGTTACAACATCTGAGTTGTTTTATATATAAGCAACGTATATGATGCTAGCAATATGGGAATTATTTTTATTTCATCAACGATACATTCAAACAGTAGATCAAAGATGGTGTTGGCAATGAACTGAAGTTCGAGATTAATTGCAATGGTGTGAGATTTTAAATAAGCAGAACTTGTGTTGCTAAATGAAAGCTATTCAGCTCGAGGAGTATTATTTTAAAAGGAACATTTCTTCTGTGACTGACCAGTGCAGATTGAAGCAGGGATCAAATTGGTTCAGTTGAGATTTAAATAGTTGAGACAGTACTTCAAGTGGGTGAAAATTAAAATTAGAAAGTATAATGGGTAAAGGTTTAATACACCTGCACTTCACCATGTAAGGGACACGATTGATAGTAATTGAAATCCACGTTTCTTTGTCGAGATTACAGTCTTGCTACTTGCAGTACAGGTTAGTTTTCGTATTCCGATGATCTTGAAAGCTGACCAAATAATTATTGCAGTTTAGTAATAATTTAGTATCGTTATAAAATAATTTAGTCACAATGAATATTTGTCGATGGCATCCATATCTTCTCGCCAAGTCCCTATCACTCGCTACGATATGGGTCAGTCGATTTTAGTGTACTTTATTTAACGTGGCAATATATATATATTGTTGCTTGAGCAGCACTGGAGCAAAGTGAAGGCATGTGATAAAAAATGCTGTAACATCCACAATTGGTGACCTTAAAGTGCACATTTCCGGGTCGATCCATGGACGATTAACACGGCCAGATTATAGTGTATAGCGTCTTAAACATGGTATAAAGCCGTGAAATTTATAATACATATTTCAATGATTAAAGTGCAGAACTTGACACATGTGTATGCCTTGGAAAGTCTACTCTGATTTGAACTTGATGTGTATATAATTTGAATACTTTTAAACGCGCATAAATCTCAGCCTTTAAGAGCAGCCGAGGCCTGCTCGTAACGGTTTTAAGCCCCTGAATTTACCATTGTCATCTTCGGGGTTGCAAATGAAAAATGTTATTACTACAACAGTGCCATGTGACTTCTCGTTCTAAACCCTCTAGGTGTAGAAAATGAGTTATTCTTCAGAGATACAAAATGATGTACCGTCAGGCCATCGCCCTTACAGCGCGGGGATCGACTTTGGACGTCAGAATCTGACGTCTGTAGACGTCAGATTCTGACGTTTAAAGTCATTCCCGCACTGTAAGTGAAAACATATTTATACTGGCCGTAGATCCATAACATAGGTATTCAGATGAAGCGGAAAGAGCTAACTAAGAAATTTATGATGATTTCTAATTGAAAAAACCTCTTTAATCTCCATGGTTTATACAAAAGTATTTCAGAGCTTTAAGGGTTAACCCTTTCAAGCCTGAACTACCATGGTCATCTTCATCCACTACAAGCCGCGAATTGCTGTCGCAATTCCCGACTTATAGTGGATGAAGATGACTTGATGTCGGTGAAAAATTGAAAATTACCACGTATCTGTAAAGCAGTTACGTGGAAATTTTCGTTCTAAAACTCGTTGTTGTAGAAAAATTAGTCTGTTTTCAGGGATATAAAATCATGCTCTAATGCATCGGAAGGGTTTAAAGGGTTCAAGGATTTAATGCTGAGATTTATGTGACTTAAATAAGTCGAAGCCTTGTCGGCGAAGTCATTGTGGAATGTTGAAACACGAGGTTTCGCACGATGATGTCAGTTTCACAGTCTGGTCCTCACATAAGTATCCTGATTACGTGTGATAGCTGGTGTTTATCTGTCCCTGGTCTTTTGTGCTGCCCTGGGCTGGGTCACACACCTCTGTGTAGGGTGGCGGCGGGGCGTCGTACGGCTTAGACTCGTTGTACGGGGGTGGTACGGGTACGGACACGTGTGCGGGTGGTACACTGGAAGCGACGTGCACGCCAGGCGGTAAGACTCCTAAAACAAATAAAAACGATAATGTTACTTATTCATTCTTTCATAGTTTAGATACATGGTAAAAATAAGCAACGCTGACTCGACTTTGATATTATACTAAAGCTACATAGGATCTAAGTGAATATAATTTCTTTAGTGAAATTTGGCAGGAATTTACAATATCTTTAAATGTATGGTTTATGAGTCCATACCTTTTTTTTAATGGCGAGTACGAAAAACTCATATAACATTTGGTCTACCATTGGTGACATACCTTATTTATCCTATTTTGCAACCTTGTATATACAATGATATGAAAATGTTTAACATTTTTAATCCAATGATTATTTTGATGTTGTGGAATTAAAATGCTGTTTAACAGCTGCACAAGACGCGCTTCATCGTCAGAATACTTTTGAACATGCTCCATTTTACAATAATCATCGTCGAATTCGATTGCTTTTCGGCTTAAACTATGGCAAAAAGCGACCGAAATCAACGAAGACCAATACATATCTACTCGCAAAAATTAAACATTCTATTGAAATTGTATATTGATATATAAATAAAGAAACTATTTTGGCTACCCAGCAGACCCAAGACATTGGGTCTACGTTGTTTTGATGTTGGCCCACCGTCTTCAATGGTGGACCAACATCAAAACAACTTAGCCTCAGCGTCTCGTTTTTCACTGGTCCGTGGTACCTGTCTGAGTATTGACTCCTGTGATGTGGTACTGTGTCTGCGCGAGCGCCGCCTCGCGAGCTCTCATGTAGTTACGGCGTCTGTAGTACGTGCCAATAGCTCCGCAGCAGCACGCCAGTATGGAAAACACACATACCCTGAAACGAGGAGAAACGTCTGAATACTTTATAATGAGTATCTGTTAGGGCAGAACTGAATGAATGAAATAATTATATTTCTATACAAACCATTGAGACCAAAGGGTTTTTTCAATATTAGACGTCAATGACGTCCACAAACGTCAGATGATGGCGTCTAAAATCGATTCCCGCGCGGAAAGGGTTAATAAATGTTGCTATTGCACGAGTTTATCCAAATTCATTATACACAATTTCTTCCAATGTTAAGGTCATGTTGGACCAATACCTGCGACGCTGGCCCACCGTCACACCAGCATCGGAGCAAAGCATGATACATGGGTGCGTATAATACCCACTTTTTAGCCGTTTACGTACCAGAGATACCATATGCTCCACCATCCTGTTGTTGTACAGTTGTGACTGTTATCGCAGGAAGCTTCGCATAACTGAAAACAAAATATAGATTTTTATGACAGCATTCGTTATACAGTTGAATTAAACCTTTAACCGTCAAGTTATTTAATTCGAATTTTCACCCACTTGAAGTTGTGTCTCGCTGACGCGATCCACAGCTTCAAGTGGGTGAAAATTATTCAGATTTGACAAAATGGAGGTGAACGATTTTCAAATTTTGCTGATTGGTGTCACGTTTCATCTTAGACATGTTTAAAAGGTGTTAATTAATGTGCGAATTAAAAAAGTGTAAAACCGAATATATTCGTGACTGGTGGTTAACCCTTTAACCGCCAATTTATTCAATTTGAATTTCCACCCACTTGAAGTTGTGTGTCTCTGACGCGATCCACAACTTCAAGTGAGTGAAAATTATTCAGATTTGACAAAATGGAGGTCATCTGTTTTCAAATATTGCTGATTGATGTCACATTTAATCTTTGTCACATCTTTAAAATGTGGTACTTAATGTGCTAATAAAAAATGAAAACCCGACTATATGCGGCACCGGCGGTTAAAGGGTTATAGAATATCACTATTTTTTCAGATATAAAGCAAGACATTACCGGACTATCATCGATATTCGAACTATTTTAATTTAAGTACCAATAATCACCTTGAAACGTTCAGGCGAGCAAATTGAAGCGAGACGACCCATACCTATCAGACTATAATCGACAGGAGGGCGATAAGTGTGTATGTGAAAAATCGTACACTCTGGTCAAGGCAATGTAGCTACGGCATGTTATTGTTTTGTTATGGTCGGATTCACATTAATTAGTAGTTCACCGTGGTGAATGATTTTCGCTGATTTCTCAGTAGAATGTCATATAATTTCGCCAGCACTATTTTCTAGCGATGGGGCGAGTATTGCATATTATAACAATTATAAGTCTATTTATTATGTAGTAATATAAAAATGTCGTCCTAAATAAACCCATCAACATGATTCCCTCCGTCTCAGAATGCCATTACATGTGAAATGGTCTAACTTCTGAAATGCCGCTAAATTGTCAGCGTAGTCGCCCCATGACTAGACAATAGTATCAAAATTTAGCTCACAATTGGTTTAGAATAGACTGAGAAATCGGCGAAATTCATTCACCCTGGTTGATGAATTTAATGCGAATCTGACTATGGAAATGAGGTTAATGATGAAGTTTCGAGTGGGCTATGCTGGCTGAGCATTCCAAGTGACCATCAGGGACGGTTGAAAGGTTTTTTGATAATACTAAAGACACTTTTATTGTGTATATATAAGCACCACATCAATTTGATTATATTGTTCAAACGAAAACAAATACATAATATCTATAAATAAACAATATCCGTGTTCCTTCAATCGAGAGAACATCTGAAAGCAGGTAAACCATCAATC
This sequence comes from Flabesymbios commensalis, assembly GCA_964017125.1. Classification (NCBI taxonomy): domain Eukaryota; kingdom Metazoa; phylum Annelida; class Polychaeta; order Terebellida; family Flabelligeridae; genus Flabesymbios; species Flabesymbios commensalis. Next base: position 47,264,363 of record OZ024910.1, on the reverse strand, counting down.
GCCAAATTCATCATTTGAATTTTCACCCACTTGAAGTTGTGTCTCGCTGACACGATCCACAATTTCAAGTGGGTGAGGATTATTCAGATATGCCAAAATGAAGGTCAACGATTAAGAAATCTTGCTGACATTTTAACTTTAACATTTTATTATTAACATTCAACTTTGACATTTGAAAGCTGATAAGAAATGTACTAATAACAATGTAACCAACGAATATAATCGGGACCGGCTGTTAAAAGGTTAACACATATCGATGAAAGCAAGGATATCTGAATCATTTATATTACACATCATCCATCTCTTGCATTACGAAAGAATATCACATTATGCCGACATTGAAACAGTTTGGAAAGCATCCAATAAATGAAAAAAATCAATACATTGACGAATAGAGGGAACAGGCTTACAAGATAGGAGAGCTATGCCGAGCTCACAAGGTATTTATTTATAATATCTACTATGTAAGATCCAGCACTCTGATCAACTACCAAGGGAGCTGCACAAAAAGAAAGTATGGGTGAACGAGTAGCGGCTTTGGGGCACTGAATTTATACTGTATGGGAATCGCAACTTAACTTCATAAAATAACGTAAAGAACCAGCATTCTGATCAGTGCAATGCCAAAAGGCAGTATTTGCTGCTTTGTATTAATAAGCAGATACAGCCTTTTGGATTGGCAGATCAGAATACATGCCACACGCGACTCGACAATGTTCGTGTAGTGTGAAAATAAAAAAAATTAAGATAAAAACTGGGGTTTCGCCTGCATAATTATATATATTGGACGGATAAAATGCATAATATAATGTAGATAATTACATCAGATTTCACTGAACGTTATCAAACCTGTCAAACCTGTTTTATCCATGTGATAAGAATTATTTGCTAATTTGTTTGCATGTATGTATAATCACGAAAAAAATCTATCTACATTCTAAACAATAGTGGTTCTTTAAAAAGAACCCTTCAGTATCTGCGCAGGCAATTGTTAAGCAGATACTGCCTTTAGGCTACCTTTGCACGACAGTACTGGTGAAACGCACCTTGTATCTGGCAGCTCACTAATAATTCCCATCTCAAAGTGAATCATTTAACCCCACCAGTTCATGGACCGACATTAGACATTAAAGTCCATCACCGCACTAAAATTATTAAAAAAAAAGAATGTTCACCCATAACATAGTTATTCAAATAAAGCGAAAAGAGCTAGCGAAGACATTTATGATGATTTCAAAATAACAAATACCCTTTGGTCACCGTGGTTTGTACAAAAATGTTTCAGCGCTGTAAGGGTTATACCAAATGGAAATTTAGCCCCTCCTCATTAACCCTTTAACCGCCGGTGGCGCATATATTCGGGTTTTCAATTTATATTAGCACATTAAGTACCACATTTTAAATATGTTAAAGATAAAATGTGACATCAACCAGCAAGATTTGAAAAGAGTTGACCTTCATTTCTTAAAATCTGAATAATTTTCACTCACTTGAAGTTGTGGATCGCGTCAGCGAGACACAACTTCAAGTGAGTGAAAATTCAAATTGAATAATTTGGCGGTTAAAGTGTTAAGATAAATTATATGATTTTATTGTCAATTATATTGTCATAATGCATAATTCACCACAAGGGTTTGTAAAGTGTGAATTAGCTGTCCACATTTAACGCTTACCAAAAATTAACCACGACGAAAATCGTTTTTACTCTATGTTTTGGCAGGTTAAATTGCAGTTATTAGGAATTAAATGTGTGTTTAAACATCAAAATTCGGACCTGGTCCCCAAGTGTACACGTTTTTTGCTGTCTTTTTTTACCAAGTGGCGATAAAGTAGATACACAATAAAAAAAATGCGTTTACCAGTTGTTTTTTTAATCCAGATTGCCTGTGGGCCCACCCACGCATTATTTATACCTTAATTATCTACTGGATCTTCCCAGTATGAACAAAAAATACTTTCAACTCAATTACATTGAATATGAGAAAAAAATATATATTCGTCGACTTATGCATCACAATATATTTCAAAATATAATGCGCTAGAGTGAGTGAGTGAGTGAGTGAGTGAGTGAGTGAGTGAGTGAGTGAGTGAGTGAGTGAGTGAGTGAGTGAGTGAGTGAGTGAGTGAGTGAGTGAGTGAGTGAGTGAGTGAGTGAGTGAGTGAGTGAGTGAGTGAGTGAGTGAGTGAGTGAGTGAGTGAGTGAGTGAGTGAGTGAGTGAGTGAGTGAGTGAGTGAGTGAGTGAGTGAGTGAGTGAGTGAGTGAGTGAGTGAGTGAGTGAGTGAGTGAGTGAGTGAGTGAGTGAGTGAGTGAGTGAGTGAGTGAGTGAGTGAGTGAGTGAGTGAGTGAGTGAGTGAGTGAGTGAGTGAGTGAGTGAGTGAGTGAGTGAGTGAGTGAGTGAGTGAGTGAGTGAGTGAGTGAGTGAGTGAGTGAGTGAGTGAGTGAGTGAGTGAGTGAGTGAGTGAGTGAGTGAGTGAGTGAGTGAGTGAGTGAGTGAGTGAGTGAGTGAGTGAGTGAGTGAGTGAGTGAGTGAGTGAGTGAGTGAGTGAGTGAGTGAGTGAGTGAGTGAGTGAGTGAGTGAGTGAGTGAGTGAGTGAGTGAGTGAGTGAGTGAGTGAGTGAGTGAGTGAGTGAGTGAGTGACAAGCCGATAAGCCGATGTTGTCAATAAAAAATATTTATATATATGCATGAATGACTCATATATGATCTACAGCAGTATTATATCAATGTAATGTCCACGTATCAAGCCCTCGGGTGTTCTGGTTATATGCCGAGTTATTTGACCTGCTGTGAGGAATATTCAAGCACCAGTGAATCCCACCATATATGAGATATGACGCTTTGTTGGGTTAACCCTTTCAGCACGGGGACCGTCCTTATACGTCACAATCTGACGTGTAAAGACAGTTCCCCACACCAGCTCTTTTTGCTTCATTTGAATACCCACACCTTAGGTAAGTTAGCAGAAAGAGCTAAGTAAGACAGTAAATTATATGATTAAAAAGAAAAACTTTGGTCTCCATGGTTTATATAAAAAATATTTTAGCGTTGTAGTTCTTAATGTTGGAGTCAAAGTAATTCCACTCACTGGCCAAAGGTTGGCCCAGGCTCAACTATTAAATTAACCAATTTGGCCATAACCCAACCATGGTATATCATGGTGTATCATGATACACCATGGTTTACCATGCTCCAATTCACCAGGGAATGGAGGTTTTTACGCTACATGTATATACAAGTAATAACTAAGATTTGCGAATTCGAGGCGTGTGTTTCACTCAAATTATTATCGTGAGTAGCCCCCATGCATCTAACAACATTTTCAATCTAATACAATTCTCCGATTTTTTCTTAATTTAATGAATCATGCATTTTTTTTTGCTCACACAATGTGTAGCTTCAAATAATCTGAAATTGGATTTATTGATCGCGGGACCATGTTTGTTGTTACAATTGTGTTACAGTCTTAACATGGTCATCCTTTAGAACGTTTACATAGTGTCCTGCCGTCAAAAATAACAGAATAATAACAATACGTTAGCTTATTGTCTGTCTTTTTTATTATTAGTTACCTGATACAGCTCCATATCATTTCCAAACAAAGGTGAACTGTTGCATATTATTTAATTACAACACATTTTAACTTTTAAATTGAATATAATAACACATACCACCGTATGGAAAGCTTAATAAGAAGAATAAAAAACAAGAAAGATGACCTGGCATTATTGTCAATAGGAGAGGCACGTTTAATTTATTATAGCAATCACCTTAATTGAATCAGCGAAAAACGAATGAAAACGAATTTATACTCTGAGCATAAGTATGAAATAAATGTTACAAATATTACAACGCAAAACTTACACGCTTTGTTTAGTGTTAGTAGCAAAATAAGAGGACTATGTAGTTACACGTGACATAGCTTTGCAGTCGACATTACGTGTGTTCTCACTCTTTTCAGTCGTCAGATGTCGATAGACGTCAGAAACTGACGTCTAAAGTCGATCCCCGCACTGGAGGAGTAAAATATTTTAAATGGCCGTAGATCCATAACATAGATATTTAAGTAAAGGGGAAAGAGCTAACTACATGCCAGATATTTCTGATGATTTTAAATTGAAAAAAACCCCTTTGTTGTCTTGGTTTATATATATTATTTCAGCGCTTTAAGGGTTATTGTATCAAGTGTCGTCTACGTAGAGCAAACAGTTAATATACCTTAGTCAAATAATCGTGAATGGTTTATTTTTATTTTAATTGCCGTACGCTTCCTGAATTGACATTCAATACACATATCAATCAGGGTTGCAGCCGAACATGATTAAATGGATATTTTGCCGATAAATTGCAGCCCATGTAGCATTAATATATCAATCTGCTGTATTAATTAAGGTTAACAGGAACTGTTCAAAATATTCTTTACGATACACTGGTGCTAATGTCTGGAATAATTTCCACCTAAATAAATATACTTTGAATGTTTTAAACAAATACTTCAACAGTTCGTGGCGAATTAAATATTAATAATTCTATTCGGGTTAAATGCAGAATATGTTTTTATTGTCACAAGTAAACACGACAGCCTATATAAAAAAGTTACAAGACATTGAGCTGATACTCTCAACAAATAAAATGGTTACATTGATTGAACCAACGCTGATTTGATGGTGGACCAAGGTCGCCGAAGGTGTAAAAAAACAATATTGAATTAAATGTTCATGTTAGAATGCTAAACCTCAGGAAATGCTAGATTGAACAGAAATATTCAGACAAACATGATAAAGTATGAGACAGTATTATTAATATTATATTTATTTAATCGTTACCAACTGACCCTTATTGACAATTTTATTGTATGGATGTGCTAGATAATGACTAAACCTGGAATTTTCCAATAGTGCTCTTTCTAGGAACCACAGAAAAAATGTGCATTGTCACAAAGAAATCAGTTAACATTATTTGTCTTGATTATAGGAACACAAGTGGGTATATATGTTCCGCTTATACTTCATAAAGCCGGGTGGTTTTATCATAATTTGAACTATCCGTTTAAAACATCAGTCCTACTATAAAACATGATTGTAATGATTCATTTTAAACTCAATTGGTCTGAAAATATTTTGTCAAATACAGTGCGTCAACATAATAATATTTGCAATGAAACGACTAGTTCAGTCGATACTATGAGAAGTATGAGAAGCATTGCGGGTATGGCGATGATCCGATCACTTCATCTGTACAATGTGGCAAGAGGGAAACTAACATGTTTAAACTTAATTTATAATGCTGCTTACTTTCCATGTATGTTTCATAGGGAGCCTAATAGAAATTTATCACTTTTACTAAACGTCCCTGTTCAGACCTAGTCTATGTTACCCTGTGGCCCATCCCATTAAAAATGTTAAATTGTTCTCTTACTTTCATTAGAAAAGGTAAGATGCTCCTAACTATTCCAATAGAAACGAGAGAAAGTTAAGATGATTTTAGGATTTTTAGTGGAGTGGCCCTTGCCATGGAAGTGAGAAGATTACCAGGACAATAATTATTTATGTGCGATATGTTGTAGGTAATCTAAACTCTACAACGCTAAAACATACTAGTAGATTGACGCTATTCGAGAGTAAGGGTGGGTTTAGCACTTATAACTCTTTAGCTGCCAAATTATTTCATTATCTAACTGGAATGTTCACCGTACCTGAAAATTATACAGATTTGACAAAATGGAGGTCAACGAGTTCGACATTTTTTTTATTGATGTCATGTTTTATCTTTAACATGTTCAAAAGCTGGCATTTATTGCGCTATTAAAACAACTTAAAAAAACTAATATAATTGGGATCGGTGGGGGCTAAGTGTCGTGAGAGCAAACACGATGCTCCGAGTCAAAGTTGGCTTATTGTTGGTCCACCGTTTGCAACCAATATTGGGCGGGGGGCCTAGGGAAGTGGTTAGCACCGCTGCCTTTCACGCAGTTCGGGGTTCGGTTCCCAGTCTCGGCGGTTTGAAAGAAACAAAAAATGTTTCCTCCCCATCCACGTGTGAAATTCAGTATTGTGGGGAGCCTCCGTGACCGAGAGGTAGCGTGCTCGGCCTCAGACCGCCAGGGCTCGAATTTCGAATCCTGTGTCTGGAGGACAGTACCATCTCAATCATCTCACCATCCTCAGGAGGTTATCCTGGCCCAGTTTAGCCTATATGTGCACAAAGGTGGCCTAAAGCCCGATTCATTTCATTTTAAACCAATATTAGGTCAACGCGAACTTTCTTCTGGGATGTCTGGTGCAATAAGAATACGACTCCAAACACAAATCGCTCGCGCACTCAATCTCCCAATTTAACTTCTACAAATCGCAGCCTGGGAGCTAACTTGGAAACAATCCAAAACTACGAAAAAAATCATAGTTGGGGCTTGACCCACCTACCCACTCCCGAGTGTTTCTCGGATTTTCAATTTTTCAATTTTTGTTTTAACTTGACAAGACCCCTAACCTCGCAAGCCTGAATTTACCATTGCAATTTTCATCTAATACAATCCGCGAATTGTTTTCTGAGTGGATGTAGGTGACACGAGGACTTTGCGGGCATATTGAAATCAAAACAACTCAAATCAAATTTATTTGCATAACAATATTTTTTCACCATTTTATCAGCAAAATCACATACATTTACACGTACTAAAAACATATTATATTGTCATATTACAAATATATGGTTATATAGAATAAAATATCGTTCAAAGAAGTCTGTATACATTTACATAACACATATTATATACACATAATACAAATACATGGTTATTAAGATACAATATAATGCAAAGAAGTCTGTCCACGATATAGTTCACATCACGTTTGTTAATAAATCTTTCCTTCCTAGATTAAAGGAAATCTTCATATATTGCTAAAAGTAGAGCTTCATGAAAATTTTCCAATAAAAAAAAGTCAGTTTTCCTAGATGATTTGATGCATCATAAAGTTGTAATAGGCTAAGTGAGATCACAGACGCTATATTGGCAGCTACGGTGTCTGCCGATGATATCAGTTTTTGCAGGTGTGATCGGTCGATCTGTCAACCCGGCAAACACGAGACATTCACACAATGTCGACTCACTGTTGGACCACCGTCTGCGACGCTGGCCCAGCATTGACTCAACATTGTTTGAACGTGTTCCATTTGTCAGGTTATCTATGGACACGTGGGGTTTCCCGGCATCATGTACATGTGATGAATATCTCACGCGGAATCGCCATTTTTTATCTGCAGGCTATTATCTTCTCTGATAAACAGTTGGTTTGTCAAAATTAACTCGCTGTATGAACTCAGTGAGAAGTGCATTTTATCGTTGTTTTCTTTTTAAATAAATATTCCCTGTGACCAACGTAATTCTCGCCGTTAACGATTTAAATCAAAATTACAATTTTACAATAATGTGTGGGTAATCACATACAGACTTTTCCGCCGTCCTCGATTGCACGTTCGGTCCGGTTGTGGCACGAAACTCAGAGGCACTGGGTTCAAATCCCGATAGGGTCGGATATTTGTCATCGAAGTTTTACTTATACAATGCGCCAAACTGTTTAACCCTTTAACCGCCAAATTATTCAATTTGAATTTTCACAAACTTGAAGTTGTGTCTCGCTGACGCGATCCAAAACTTCAAGTGAGTGAAAATTATTCAGATTTGACAAAATGGATATAAACTATTTTTAAATCTTGCTGGTTGATGTTACATTTTAGGTACACAATGTGGTACTCGATGTGCTAATAAAAAATGAAAACCTGAATGTATGCGGCACCGGCGGTTAAAGGGTTAAAGGAGTGAGGAGTACTGTCTATGGTACTGTGCACTATAATGAACCCTTAAAGGTGATCTATCACCCCTTATATGGTATGAATGATTATGTCCATATATGGGGTGATTGGCTGTCATGTGACCCTCTCAGAGGGTCACATGATTGCCAATCACCCCATATAAGGAAACACTTGTGCCCCATCTTGTGACAACTTTGATTTATTTGTCACAAATTTATTCATACTATATAAGGGTTGATAGATAACCTTTAAAGTCAATCGAAAAGAGTAGGTAATAGTCCCGAATTCGGGCTTCCTTCTGTAGCGATATTGCCATGATTGTGCAGAAAGCGACGTAAAGCGATATTCACTCACTAACTTACAGGTTTTGGAAAGTAACCCTTAAATTTTCACCCACTTGTTAATAGTCGTGCTTAACCCTCTAAGCGTCGGTCCCTTATATATTCGGTTTTCATTTTTTTATCACCACATCAAGTACCACATTTTAAACATGTTAAAGATAAAATGGATGGCATCATGCACAAGTGGGCTAACCAATATTAAAAAAAACAATGAAAATATATGTTATTGATAGCAACAACTTGTTTCACATTCAGGGTTAGACCATTGGTCACTGATTTTGTTACCTATTTGTGTTAAATTGTATTTATTTGTTTTATCCTGTACTTCATGTTGCAGCGCGATTTTTTCTCAAAATCGTCAAAATGTGGGTCAGCCCACTTGTGCATGATGCCATCCAAATGTAACATTAAGTCAGCAAAAGTTGACCTCAATTTTGTCAACTCTGAGTAATTTTCACTCACTTGAATAGATAACCCGGCAAATCATGGCAAAACACTCGATAACAGTCTTATTTATCAACCCTTTATGTGCCACGTTATTTAATTTAAATTTTCAGTCACTTGAAGTTGCGTCTCGCTACCGCGATCCATACCTTCAAATGGATGGGAATTACTCATATTTGTTTAATTTGAGACTAAACATATGCAAATCTTCATGTTTCAAAAATAAAAAAATTCAATAATAGTGATTTAATCGGCTAATAAATGAAAATAAACACCACTATACTGCCGAGCAAAGGCAAAAGGCAGTATCTGCTTACACTGCCTTTTGCCTTTGCAGAGCACTATAGTCGCGATTAGAGCAACTTGTCACTCAGGTGAAGTTGATGGTCACGACTTTAATGAACACTACACAAGCATGTTATCAATCTTCATCTGAACGGTTTAATACTGCTTATTTATGAAGTTCTATTAACATTTGAATATTGCCAAATTCTAAGTTCTGAGATATTTTAGTATGATCATTTACAATATAATTTAATAATTTTATTCATAAGTATTTGTATTTACGATGGCTCAAACCCGCCAATTTTCGTTCCAGAGAAACCCTAAGTTATTACAATGTATGGCGTTGGTTTCTCTGAAACGAAAATTATTGGTGGGTGTGAACCACCGTAGTAATCAGGTAATCACACTTAGATGTCGTCGCCTCGGAGCTAAAGGATCCTATCTGACACTCGTTAGAGTGGCAGATAGGATCCTTTAGCTCCGAGGCGACGATGTATATAATGGGGGAAGTTGCATAATACACATACATTTGAAATAGTTTCCTCTAGCCCTATTCATTATAATAGTCATACATAGGCTAATAATATATTTCATCTATGTTTTACACTGCGAACCGTCTGTCTGGGACTCACACAGTGCTCTATGCTCTATGTAGCGTAGACAATAACTTTTTCATTGAAATTATTCCATATGGCGCATATACATGCGTCATTGATTCTTAACCCGTGATGATGTTGACTACAATGATGTCGACTAAAATGATAGTTAATTTAGTGTTCTCTCAGCAGATATTTTTCGTAACTTGAATTTTAAAATTCCGTGTAATTTTTAGGCGTGGATCGCAGTTAAACGACACATAACTTCACGTGGATGAAAAATGCATTTTATTACTTGGAGCTCTAGGGGTTAAAAGGTGAATATGAATATGAGATCATTCCCATTAAGGCAGATAAAGTGCTGATTTATCGGTGGATATCTATAACGACTCAAGTGGGTGAAACGTGTGTGAGTATGGCCCGCCATTAAAACAACGCTGCCACAACGTCATCGCGTGACTGAAAAGCCGCACGTGACGATGACTCGTGACTGGTCAGGTCTGGAGATGCAATGCTGATTTAATGTTGGCCCACCGCGTGTCTTCCGGGTCACTCATCCGTGCTCCACTTATATATGTTATAATAATATGGAGGTCATCAAATAACTGCAGCGTCATGTCGCGACCATAAAACTACGGTACTTCAATGTGACGAGTGTGTTTCTGGAACGTCTGGTGACGTATACCGTGAACAAGAAAAATAGAACAAGTTGATTCTATGTTGCTTGTTGTAAATAACACACTCAGTATCTCCAAGTGAATGACCTGCTTGGTGTCGTAACCAAGAAAACGATACACATGGACTGCGTACTCACTAGTTTATTGTTGGGCCAGCGTCACAGACACAAATCCAACATTGTAATCCATTAATCTAACTTTGTTGACCCCTCCCCCCCCCCACCCCACTTTATTTGCGGGGGACTCTAAGTTTTTGCTTTGCCAAATTTCAGTGGCTCCGTTGGGCTTGATATACCACAGAACCATCTAGAAAGAAAGACGACCCCGCTTTAAGGTGTACCCTGTAAACCCATCTTCCCTAAAGCAAGGCTAGACTTCTCGATGTCGCAGACCGGTCTGCAACCTCGAGAAGCCTAGCCTTGCTGTATGGAAGATGGGCAAACCACACTCTAGAAATTATCTATCAGTCAATCAGTCAGTTCCAGCATTTAGCCAGGCTCGTCGCCATTTGTGGGATAAAACCGAACAGACGTATCCATGTACAGTACTGATTTAGCAAAATGGGACAAGCTTTTTCAGTGGGGCTAGCCCCGGCTAACGCAGGCTAGCCCTGGGCTAGCCCCATGTTCTCTCCCCACCCCATTTGGGACTCGCATGTATGCGCCCAAAGTTATAAAATCCTTTAGCCGGGCCACAATGGGCGTTTTGGTATAAGCTCATATAACTGGAGCCGCGCTCATATCGCCGGGGCTCAAGCCAATCTAGAACCTCGGCGAATTGAGTCAACGCCTGTATGTGTTAGTCAGGCGCGCTTATCGTCTGGTCCAGTTTCAAGCTCGACCGGTGCGCCGGGCGAGCCTGATTTGCCAGGTGCCTGCTTTTTCATCTTCAGTTAGGCCTATTCCACTGACCGTAGCTTCATAAAACCACCCATTTTCTGAATTTATACACTAAACTGCTTGTCCGATACTAAAGATAATGTCTAAATGCTGAAGGCTAAATGCTAAATGGCTAAGCAGAAATTAATGAGAACTGCAACAGGTCTACATGTATACACGTACGGACACTGAATTATTGTACGTTGAGATAAACTCAGAGTTGTTCAGACGATGCTGAATGTGATCAAGCTGAGCGCGCCCTGTCTCGCCCAGAGCGAGCCTGGCCAGCCCGGCGAGATGACACATGGTTCACAGCATCCATGTTAGCCGCCACACAGTATACTGGGGCGCAAGCCCAAATAGGATTTGGGCGGGTATATTTTCCTGGCCCGAACCGTGTGGGGGCTCGAGCCCATTTTATGCGCTGGGCGCAACCAATTCTGCGCCTGTCTCGCCGGGCTTGCGCCCGGTCTAATGACGGGCTGGCCAGCGTTAACGCAGGCCAGCCACTGATGAAAAATCTGTCCCATTTTGTGAAATCAGTACTGTACGTATACATAATACATAGGCGAGAAAAAGACCCATTAATCTCTAAAGTCTTACAGCTGTCTATTATAGCCATTTTTATCCTTTTTATTTGACATTAACCCTTTCAAGCCTGGTTTTACCATTATCATCTTCATCCACTACAAGCCGCGAATTGCTTGATGATTTGATGTGGTTTAAAAATTAAAGAAAATTCCCATGTATTGGTAAACCAGTTTCATGGGAATTTTCGTTCTAAAACCCTTTGTTGTTGGAAAATTAAGTCTGTTTTCATGGATGTGAAAATATTGATGTTTTAATGCATCGTGAAGGCTTAAAGGGCTTAAACAAGAAAAATTAAAAGAGAATGAGCATTAAAATGGCTAGATTAGCATATTATGTTTGGATTCAAATTGTCCAACTATAACATAAGTAATTTTACCCATTTAAAGTTGCGGAGGGGGGTGGGGGGGGGGGGTAGCAAGACACAAATTTCAATTCTACAATAGCGCTTTAATGTTTAACTCTTATAATTATCGCGGGTATGATTAGAATTGTATAATACAATAATGTTATGATATATATTTGTATAGGCTATTAGGTTATAATGTTATGATATATATTTTATATTTATTAATAATTCAAAATTATCGGCGAGTCCGGAATATTCCGCGGTAATTATACCACAGCAAACAAGGTACGTTAACCCCATGTCGGATTAAAGTTGTGCCTCCGTCTGCGACGTTGGACCAACGGTAAAACAGCATCGAAATAGTATAATCTTTCTGAATGGGGTACTTGTGTGCCAACATGGCTAATATTTCATGAGACATGTCAATATGAACTTGAAACGATCAACCGCACTAATTAGTGAGATCACTTACTTGGTTAAATTCTTATATCTTGCAATCACCCCTTTAACCCTTTCACGCCCATACGGCCCCTGAGGGCCGGTAAAATATGACGTCATTTTTCACATGCCCGTATTTTACATTCACATGGCCTTCAGATTGCCACAATACATTTAAAATTATATAATTTCGGCCAGAATACATTGTGCAATGTTTAATTAGTTTGGTATTAATTAAAAATATATATTTACCCTCTATCCCATTCATATCTCAACTTGAATTGTGCTAACCCTTTGACTTCCAAGTTCATGCCAGGGCCCGTGGATAATGGTTGTCATTTAATGGAAATGCATGTGTTTGGTATAATGGCTGTAACTGTGGATCTACAAGGTGTATTAACCATATGTAAACGTGTGGAATTCGGCAGGGGCGGGCCTTTGTCAGCATGTAACATTTGGGTCACTCAAAGGTCATCTCAAGGTCATTGCAAGGGCAAAGTTTCATAAATTCAAATAACAAAATTTATACAAGCCAAGCCATATTGTCCACTGGATAGGCGCAATGTATAGAAACATAATGTGTAGCAGCTCCCCAGAATCATGTGATGTGAAATGACCTTGAACGGGCCATGAGTACCCCAGGTATCTGAAGAGTCTAACCCCATCTCATACTAGTAATGATACCCATTTTGATATCATTAAAATGTCTTGCAAACCTAGAGGTAGCTACTGAAATTACTCCTTTTTTACATTTTATTTCGAAATAATGAATTATTTCGGAAAGAAAGGGTTAATGGTTGTTGACGTATATACCCATAGCAACAACAGCTGCTAATCTTATATTGAGGATTCGTTGTGTAGCATGTTCCATGGACATCTTACAATTCTGTTAATATATAAATATATAATTATTCTATATTAATTTAATCTCGTGCGTCTTGAAAATACATAATAAATAAAACTGGGTACTGTTTCCATGGAAACCGTTTCTAGGGAGTAAAGGTGCGTCCTCGAGGGGTATGATAAGAAGCTTGTGTTGATCCCCCAAATTCAGGCTTGAAAGGATTAACAAACCAGCATAGCTCTTGGGAGTGACAGTACCTAAAGCTGCCGTCAATATTATTGTAAAATATAGCTGTGCGCCGGCCACGATTTTATATATAATATATATTTGATATTCTCAGCTCAATAACCGCTTGACCGCCGGTCACCATTCTTTCCGTTTTTTTTTATATTAATTAGCATACTCAACACCAGTTTTCAAACATGCTAAAGATAAAACATAACTTTATAACTTCAAGTGTACGATTTACGTACGATTTATGTGTTTTCAAATCGACTTGGCGGGAGGTCGGATGTATATTGTCGGATGTATATTGGGGTTGAGGTATTTAGTATTCTGGGTCACACACAAAGAATGGTGTCACATGGCCTGGACGGGGACAATACTGCTTTTCTGCAAAGCCAAAATGCAGTATTTGCTTACTTGTAAAGTAACCGGATACAGTGAGATACTGCCTTTTGGCTTTGCACGGCCGTATGGTGAAGGGGTCAGCACTACCGCCTGTCACACCAGGGCCCACGAGTCTCCCTCTCACCGGGTATTCAAGGTTCCAAGAAACACGATGTTTCTTCCCCGCCTACTCGTAAAGGTTCGAAACTGTGGTGGGGAGCACTCCTCCTGGCATAAATATGGTGATAAGGCCCCATTCAATTATTCAGTACACAGTACATGGACTAATTTGTATAAGACCATAGTGAGCACAAAACAATTGTATACCATTTGTACAATGTTGGACCAACGTCTAAGACGTGCCGGCGTTCTACAACGTTTTTTTGGACAAGCCCAAACCAAGCATAAAGCGTGTTAAGATGTATTTTATTATAATAATTAAATATTGGAAAGAGGGGTAGACATTTTAAACACCATTTTGCATCTCTGAAGAATGTCCTAATTTCCTACACCTTTTTAGAACAACAATTTTCATGGAACTGCTTTCATAATAACAATACTTTTTATTCATTTGCCACCCACTTCAAGTCATCTAAATCCACTACAAGTCGAGAATCGCGACAGAAATTTGCGGCTTGTGGTGGATGGCGATTCCAATGGTAAATTGAGGCTTGAAAGGGTTGATTAATGCATATGATAATTGTGCCAATGAGCTGTCCGACACATATGTACACTTGATTTGATAGACCAATGCGTGGATCAAGATGTATAAACCAAGGTATTAGTATATATAATTGAATGTGGTTCCCAGTTCAATAGTATGAACATATTTCACTATTTCACTTTCAGTATCCATGACAATATTTTCTAGGTCGGTCACCTAGCCATTGAGCGTCTTTATCAAGGCTGCTTCTCCCCCAGAAAGCACGTGACACAACATAGCTTTACGTCGCTTTCTGCACAATCATGGCAATATCGCGACAGGAGGAAACCCGAGATCGGGACTACGCCCTACTCTTATCGAATGACTTCCAGTGTTATAATAGTGCACAGTATCACAGATAACGTGATCTCTGCAAAGGCATCACGGTAGGTCTGGCATCTTGACCAGGCAATGCTAGACTCATACGCAAAGCATGCCGCACACACACGACATGATAGCTGAAGATGATGTATAGTGACCTCTTGAGTTTGCTGCTAATGATCAGCCAAAAGGTTTACTAGAAAAATAAGCAGTTACTGCATTTTGGCTTTATGATATAATAATAATAATGACTGTACAATTAATCATTAAAATGTGTCATTGATCATGTCGGTGTTAGTCATCAGACCTTATATGCCATGAATCATATAGAAGTATTAACCCCCCCCCCCCCATATGTAGTTTATGAATATCTTTCTTACCCATGCCACTGAGAAAATGACATTTTGCTTCGTGAAACATGCCATGTCACATACGAATTGGGGAGCATGGCGAGGGAGTGGGGGTCAAAATCAATACTGAATACTGCGTATTTAATTTATGTTTTTGAGATGACCTTTAACCTGAGGTGACACAAGGCCAATATATGCATGATTGAACCAGCATTCACACGAATCAGGTGATGACCTATTAACCTACCCAGCAAACACATGACGGCCTAATGTTGGGCGAGCGTCAGAGTCGGTGGACCAAAATTAAACCAACATTCGCGGCTGAGAGCGGCTGAGCTCTACATTCAACCCATATAATAGTTTGTTTACTATTAGAACATGTATATTCATGATAATCAGATAATGCTGTAGTCTGGTAGCTAGCCTACCAATTCACCACCAAATGGTAATTATTTAACCCTTACAGCGCGGGGATCGACTTTAGACGTCAGAATGTGACGTCTGGACTGCCGTGCAAAGGCAAAAGGCAGTATCTGCTTACTTTACAAGTAAGCAGATACTGCCTTTTGCCTTTGCAGAGCAGTGTAGACGTCTGTAAACGTCTGGAGAGTAAAAATATTTCCAATGGCCGTAGACCCATAACATAAGTATTCTAATGCAGCGTAAACATGGTAAAGAGCTAACTAAGACATTTATGAATGTATCAAACTTTGCTCTCCATGGCTTATATACTTTGTAAGGGTTAACGCGCATACAGATGAAAACAGTTTGCTGTATATTGGTATATATTATGTTGTTTTTCGTCGCTTTTGATGTAGTATAAACAACACAAGATGACCAACCAGCGTGTCGCGGGAACATAAGCTGCTCTTTATCATGTTTATATGCACAGTATTCTAGCTACCGTTAACCATGTCAACCCTTGAGCAAGTGAATAATTATTGTTTGTGAGTATTTTTCATTCATTTTAAGCTGGAATTGCTATCGCCATTTTCAGCTTCAAACGAATGAAAAATGTTTGTATTTATGAAAAATTGGCATCTCGAATATAGAATTATTGGATTAACTACACAAAGATCTACCAGCAACTATTATATCAAGTTTAGTGTTATTTCTATTGATCTAAACCATGCTTGAAACTACATATACACGCATCCAGCAGCACAAGGGTTAATCTTTAACCGCCGGTGTCGCATATATTCGGGTTTTCATTTTTTATTAGCACATTAAGTACCACCTTTTAAACATGTTAAAGATAAAATGTGACATCAATCAGCCCTATTTGAAAACAGTTGACCTCCATTTTGTCAAATCTGAATAATTTTCACTCACTTGAAGTTGCGGATCGCGTCAGCGAGACACAACTTCAAGTGGGTGAAAATTCAGATTGAATAATTTGGCGGTTAAAGGGTTAAACTGATATAAACATACTGGAGCAAGCTAGGAATTTCATTTTATCCAGTACATTGTAGAACATCACGCACGCAGCAGAGCCCACTCTTAGCTAGATATATCCCGGCGCTCATCACTCTTAACCCTCTAACCGCCGGTGCCGCATATGTTCGGGTTTTCATTTTTTTATTAGCACACTAAGTACCACATTTTGCATATCTTAGTGATAAAATGTGACATTAACCAGCAAGATTTGAAAAGATTTTGTCAAATCTGAGTAATTTTCACTTACTTGAAGTTGTGGATCGCGTCAGCGAGACACAACTTAAAGTGGGTGAAAATTCAAATTAAATAATTTGGCGGTTAAAGGGTTAATAGTTGAAGATGGGTATTCCAGGTGGTCATGATAGTTTTAACTTTACTATTACATACACAGTAGTCACTTTCTAAGTGGCCACCATATAGGGACGTCTAAACTACCTAGTGTGAGATTCCTATCTATTAGTATATCTATATCTCAGTCATTTAAACATTTTTAAGCATCTTGTAGTCTATTTATACAATCATGTATGTGTTTGAGTGCTAGTCAAGTTGAACTAAAACACTAAAAACAACGAACTTGGAGCAAAAAACTAACAACACTCGGAATCGTCGTTTCCGTATCGCTTCATTCGGTGGGGGACCAAGGCCTAAATCAGCGAAACTATCTTCCCAATATCAGTTTTATACCCTATCCCAACAACCATAATAAGCTACATGATCCAAACATTGAAAAAGCATGGGGTAAATGTTGTTTTCTTCGAGTAGGCACTACGCATGGACTATTTCATGTGAAGCGCAATAGCACTGAAATAACGGTAATAACACGAGGACCTGTCCAATTCTATAAGTGCGACAGTAATCGTGGTAAATGCGTTTGCGGTTTAGCATATTTGGTAGACATAAATTTTATTTAAATCAGATACAAGTATCAGGTATTATATCTGGTACGAAAACACTTTAAAATCCATGATTCTAGCTGTGTCTGTTTTTAAAAAGCAGCAATGTTTTTTTATCTTGCGAATCTGCCACTCTTCCTTCGAGGGGGACTGCCAAAGCATGCAAAGGAAACTTACCGTTAAAAAAGTGGAGAGGCAGTGTAGAAACACGAGTGTGACCGTGGTAGTCGCGGTGGCCATGTTGTTCAGTTGATGATGAATGTTTGTCTGGTCTAGTTAAAGTCCCCCTCCTATATTATATTATTAATCTGGCAGTGGATACATACCAGACGTATACAGTCACACGCTGTCGCGTACACGGATGTACTGTCATACCATAGCATGTCAGGTCACGACACTTGTACGCATCCATGCAAACAAGAACGTCCCATAGTATAACGAGTATTCCTCGGCGCAAAGACAAACAGCAGTAACTGCTTACTTTTCCAAGTAAGCAGTTACCGCTGTTTGCCTATGCACGGCGGTATTTTTGTTGAAGCCTGCCATAGCGTGACGTAAACATATGACGTTTTCATGACGAAAACTCACAAGGTCGATCTAGCTGTTCCGTTATTTCGTAATAGCTCATGACACGCGACCCATCGGCGTAACCGGGCTTCAATGGCGGTAACTCTCGCGGTCGATCCCACAACCCACTGGGCATATGACGTTGATGCAACGTTGAATTGACGTCCATTCAACGTCACAACAACGTCGTGTACCCAGTGGGATACCACGTTTTTTATTAATGACTCTTAACCCAATGCTCTGGGACAGCGCAGGTTTTAATACTGAGCCCTCATTCTGTGTAACGTTACATATTAACTAGGCTACTATTTAATACAGTATTGGGCGGGGGCCCTAGGGTAGTGGTTAGCACCGCTGCCTTTCACGCCAGAGTTCGGGGTTCGGTTCCCGGTCTCGGCGGTTTGAAAGAAACAAAAATGTTTCTTCCCCATCCACGTGTGAAAGTCAGTATTGCGGGGAGCCTCCGTGACCGAGAGGTAGCGTGCTCGGCCTCAGACCGCCAGGGCTCGAATTTCGAATCCTGTGTCTGGAGGACAGTGTCATCTCAATCATCTCACCATCCTCAGGAGGTTCTCCTGGCCCAGTTTAGCCTATATGTGCACAAAGGTGGCCTAAAGCCCGATTCATTTAATTTTTTTTTTAATACAGTATTCCACAATTGATGATGTCTGATTTGAAAAAAATGAATGAATGAATGAATGAATGAATGAATGAAGGAAGAATGAATGAATGAATGAATGAATGAATGAATGAATGAATGAATGAATGAATGAATGAATGAATGAATGAATGAATGAACTAGACAGGCAGCCAGAGACTGCAAACCTCGAAATTAATTATCATAATCCAGATCACAACTGGTGTGACAGTCGGTAGTAGCTTCCACTAAGATCGCTAATATTCTCTGGTGCAACAACAGTCACCAAAAATATACACATTGAACGTTTATTAGAGAGTATGATAAGGTCTCTCGTTACAAAATAACGTGTATATTGTGATGACATCCCTTAAAATTATTGTTTAACTATGCAATACTAATCGTATTAGCATGCATGATTAAAGGGAATCCGGCGTGGGACATCGATGTTGGTATTTTGTTTTGTATGAAGCATTGTATCCCGGCAGCTCATAATTTCAATTTTTTAATCAATATTAAGAATCTAGATAAAACCCCAACAAAGTATTTGTACACCAAAAGGATGGTGAATGCTAGCACAACATTGGGCCACATGTTGATGCCCTCGGCCCAGCGTCGCGCAGACAATCGGTGATGTAGGGTGCCCCCCCCCCCCCCGATTATCAGTTTTCCGCGGCTATTTGATTCGCGGCTATTTGATCCTGCCGTCCGAGACGGTGGGTATTTGTGGTATAAAGTGTTATATAATGCTCACAGTTGTGCTTACATGACAATATCCGACTTAGAAATAAAACTAGCTTAGTCTTTTCCAGTTTTTTTTCAGTTTTTTTTTTTCAGTTGAGATCAGTAGGCAATATAAATTTTACAAGTTGAATTGTCAAAATTGATGTGTCACCATTATTGTGCTGTCTCTTTAAAGTTAGTTCGACGGCACATATTACTTAAAACGGGAAACGATATAGGCCTGTACATACTATTATTTGAACAAGAAAAAATAAAGTTGTTTTTTATTGACACAATCATGATAAAATTTCAGTTGTTGTGACCTAAACATATCTTGTGTTTGTTTAATGGTGCATCAGTGTGTTAATTTAATAATATTGTTATTGAAAACTGTATATTTGTTGTATCTTTGTATCTTGTGTAACTCGCCATCAATACACATCAGTGTACGTCATATATAACATTATAAATATAATAAAGTAGTGAACATCCTTATTCTGATCGACTAGAACAATTTCAACAAATTATTAATGTCGGGAATATGGCATTATTCCATGCGACAAATGTGCACAAAGAGCTAAACCATGTTCAGATAAAACATTATATACGTACACGTTAGGTACATTATCAGAGAGTTATTTGTCATAATTTATACAAACAGTAATTGGAGCTAACATTATTCCCATCCATTTGAACTGATGGATAACCTGGCGATAGAAATAATTGTCCAGAGGCTTAATCCCTAATTTTGGTCGAGCCGTGCCTTTTGTGATACAAGTCTGAAACAGAGTTAGAATAGTATATAGTCGTTTATTTTAAGGTGGTCCCCCAACCCAATTTAATGTGTGTCGAGTGCGGCGGAAATATTTCAAAGAGGCCGCTGTATCAATTTTTGAAGTGTCATATATTGTTTAATAATATAAACTTGATCGTGGTGTCTATCCTTATGTCTTGTGAGAGACAATAAATTAAAACATAGTCTTGTTTTTAACCTACCTTGATCTGAACATCTTGTTTTGCCGTTTAATTATAGTTCATTTATTGTCACTTCCACCAAAGGAGGTTATATTTTTGCCGTGTTTGTTTATTTGTTTGTTCGCTTGATTGTCTGTTTGTTTATCTATCAACAGGATTACTTGTAAAGTAGTGAACGTATTTGCTTGAAATTTTTACCAACGGTTTGTCTGCGGAAAAGGGACAATTTAATTTTTTGGAGTATGATCCAGATTACTATCCGGATACAGGATCTAATTTTGTTGCGGAACAATCCATTACAGTTTGGGAATGATCCAGATCCGTATCCGGATCGCGAGGCGCAGGTTTTACTGACAGTCTAGTTGATTATGCTATCAGGCTACATGACTTTTCATGGGATAGCAGATAATTGTCCTGTCTCTATAACATTTGTCATATAAGCACACTATAAACCGAAATTAATTTTCCCACTCTATTCATTAGATATACTCATGCTTTGACACTTTGTAAGGTAGGCTGTATGTGCTATATTCTGCCATACCAAGGAAAAAAAATCCGATATATATGTTAATTGAGAGTTTCTACGAAATTACTCTATTATTATTTGTTTGTACACTGCAAATTTTGTATTGATATCTTACATAAAAACGGATGATTCAATTTTTGAAGCATCTAACACATTGAATATAAATATTCAGACAAAATGTTGCTAACAGTAGTGCCGTTAGTGATATAATATATTATAATATAATGTAGATACGGCATATTTTTTTTAAACAATCAGCCCAGAATCATTTGAAGTGATGTCAAAGCTTCGATCGTATCATATGTCAAGACGACAGCAAGAGTCCACCAATTGACAGATGTTGTGCTCTACAAACTCCGACAATATACCTGCATCACAAAAGAACATTCGAAGAAACGCGCGTATAGGGTACAGTCTAAATTCTGGGAACTGATCTTGCTCTGTTAATGACCGCGCTTACAATCCTGAAATGTGAAAATTTAAGTCACCCACGCTTGACATGTCTCATTGTATGTGGATACCTTATTTGGTGACCTCCATGACAGCGTCTTTCAGCATCTCTATGGATGGCTCCTTACACCGTATTCTACATTATGTTCTGAATTCAAATCGCTTACATTGTATATTTTTGGTAAAATAAACTAGCATTCTTCTTCTTCTCTTAATCCTTCTGTGCTGTGGGTTGGTTGTTCCATGCATTTGAGCACTACAATCATGCCAGATCAAAACATATACGGAACATGTTGGTACTACCCAATATACATTTAATTATTGATGCTGGATTCTGAAAAGTTATTTTACCATGAAATGATCTGGACAAAAGTCATGAACAGTACAATGCGTGTGTCAAGGCAGAAGATGGAACAACAATTTACGACGAAAGCACCCGTGTTCAGCAGACTCTGTATAGTGTCAAATAAAATGGATTGACTCTCCCACTAGCTGGTGAAGCATGCAGCGTAGTAATGCGGACGCACAAGTTATTTTCACATTGAATTATTGAAGTAAATTTCAAAATATACACTATTTTAGCATATGCCCTATATAATAAATATATCTGTGTGCTTCTGTTGACTGTGAATACTCTAGTGATATTTAACTTGCGATAGTCAACTGAACACTTTCAGGTGAAATGAAATGCTTAAGCAATTGATAGATTATGTTTCGTATTTTCTTGAACACAAGTTATATTTAATTGAACTAGGAGGGGTTTTAATATTAAAACATTTATACTTAGAATAAAAATAGAGTAAAATGTTGCTTATGTTGAACACAAGATGATTGAAACGTGGTACCTTGAAAATAATGCCATATTTGAAATGTTAAGGTCCCAATATATATGTATAGACACAAAATCAGATTTCTATTTTATTTATTAGGCGAGATATAGTCACTCCGATCATTGATACAGCGGCCGTTTTGTTAAATGGCCGCCGCCGCCGCCACCAAGGGTCAAATCTGGTTGGGGTCCCACCTTAAAATAAGTCATTGATGGCTATTCTAGCCGTGTTCCAAATTTCATCCTTGTATCACAAATGTCACGATTTTTTGCTTAGCCTCTGGACTAAATATATATATAGACGACCAGAAGGTTAATCTATTTATAGCAGGGGGGCATGTGTCATACTGTTTAATCAAGGCTTAGCGTCATACATGCAAGGAAAGTATTTAACCCTTTAACCGCCAAATTATCAATCTGAATTTTCACCCACTCGAAGTTGTGTCTCGCTGACGCGATCCACAACTTCAAGTAAGAGAAAATTATTCAGATTTGACAAAATGGAGGACAACCGTTTTCAAATATTGCTGATTGATGTCACATATTATCTTTAACATGTTTAAAAGGTGGTACTTAATGTGCTAATAATAAATGAAAACTCGAATATATGCGACACCGGCGGTTAAAGGGTTAAACACTGGTTAAACGTTACTGTATACAAGGTATACTGCTCTGCAAAGCCAAAAGGCAGTATCTGCTTACTTGTAAAGTAAGCAGATACTGCCTTTCGGCTTTGCACGGCAGTATCTGCCGATGTGATTGTAAAATACCCGGATATTTAGTCTTGTTGACACATGATTTATTGTATCTTACTCAAACATTTACTTGCGTCATACATAATATAGCGTGTGCCGAGTATCAGCATGATCCTACTTTTCCACATGATGCGTTTATATGTTTCTCATTCACATGGGGGGGGGGGGGGGGGTGAACCTCCTTATATGATGTATAGTGCTCTGCATAGCCAAAAGGCAGTGTATGCTTACTTGTGAAGTGAGCAGATATAGTATAGCCTTTGAACAGCAGTGAAATAAAGTAGGCCTAAATAATAATTCGAATTCACTGCCGCATTACAACCACGATTGAAAACTGCAATAATCGTCCCCATTAAACAGGTAAAGGTGTACAATCATCAGTTTTCTCGATTTTGGCATTTAATTTTCTGAAACTTAATAGCCTTCACCTGCAATGTTTTAATCTAGCAATCTAGTACAGTGAAGTATTGGGGAGGGGGACTTATATTTTTTTCACCGAGTAGCTATTAAAAAGTGTTTCGTTTCGGTGACGTCACTCC
The DNA here is from genome assembly GCA_964017125.1 of Flabesymbios commensalis. Lineage (NCBI taxonomy): Eukaryota > Metazoa > Annelida > Polychaeta > Terebellida > Flabelligeridae > Flabesymbios > Flabesymbios commensalis. The sequence continues at coordinate 47,240,798 of OZ024910.1, read as the reverse complement.
TTTTTTACAGAATAAGCTTAACGGATTTGCAATAGAGATAGGCATAATCTGCTCTGCAAAACCAAAAGGCAGTATTTGCTTACTTGTAGAGTAAACGAATTGTGCCTTTTGGCTTTGTACGGCAGTATTATATACTATTATATTCTTTTCAATTGGATTTAAATTCGTAAACAAAGTATACCCTCAAACATAAAGAACATTATAATGGGCGGGGACATGTTATAATTAACCCTTAAAGCTCGGGGATCGACTTTAGTCGTCAGAATCTGACGTCTGCAGATGTGACCATAGACCCATAACATAGGTATTCAAATGAATTGGAAAGAGCTAACTAAGACATTTATGATGATTTCTAATTGAATAAAAGACCTTAGTCTTTATGGTTTATATAAAAAATATTCATCGCCTAAAGGGTTAAACTTCCCAAAGAACAAGATGTGAATCGATGGGCCGCCGTCTCTGGCGCCGGACCAGTGTTATATACAGTGCATTGACAAATGCCTCGGATCCAGTACACTAATTTGGAATTAGAAATGAGCATACAATTGGCTAGTTGGGCATATTATACTTGGATATTTTTTTTACATAATTAGGAGCTAAAATTGGTTCAGCTCCTCACGTGCCCCATATGAGACGTAAGGTAACAGAGTCTGAACTTGAGACTGAACAAAAGTTCAAAACAAAAATTGAGCAATAACGGTGAAGACATTTTGAAAAAAAACAATTCTGATTTTGTGAATTTTAATGTTATGTATGCATATAGGAAACTATGCCAAGCATCAGTGTGCAATATCCAAGCAGCAGGTTATATATTAGCACTTTTAGAGACATTAATAGAAATCTTTTTTTGTCTTTACCGGTATGAGTTAAATAGTAGGCAATTTTATAATGGTTAAGACACAGCCTTAAACGGTAAATACGGTTTTGTAACGGTGAAAATGTTGCTGTAACGGTAAAGAAAAAAATTGTTAAATAAATAGGTGATAAAAGCTTTATATAGCAGGCCTGGTTTTCAGTATAATTGTATGCAGACTTTCACACCTTATGACTAATGGAACATTGAATTAGCACATAACTTACCTTTTAAAATAGTATTTGTCTTTACCGTTTTATGCCGGTTTATTACCTTTTTAATGGTAAAGGCAAATCATTATAACGGTAAAGAAACACTATTGGGCATAAAATAAACATTTTACAAGATATGTGCATATTTTTGACTTCACAACGTTGTTTTCTTCATCTACTGATTACAAGAATGATCTAAAACAGCTTTTTGATTTTCCAACCAAGGTTATTAGACACACGGTAAAGACATCCTATTGTTGTGACATTTTATTTGTGACATCCTATTTTACACTTAAATTGCATTTATCTTTGTCCATCAATCAAATCTTGCTTACTTTAAGAAAAAAATAGTTGACTAGATCCGGGAATTTATGTGCAGCGTTTTATGCATTTTTAGTATTAATTATGAAAAATTATGCTGTTCATAATTGTATTTAAAATCAGCTAATACAATGGAATGAAAACATATGAATGTGAATACAAAACCAATAATGTGTAATTGAAGCCTCTGGTGAGCTTTTGCGTTCATTATTGTCACTGAAAACAATCGCTATGCGGCGTCAAAATTCAACCTTGTTGCAGTGTACAAACAACATCAATGGTGTACACCGATCTGATTTGTTATAGGTGGAATATAGCATTCCTGATATTTCAGTGACATTATAAAAATGAACGGATCTTCCTCATAATAATGTTCGGCACCAATATATACCAATTAAACGTGATTTTCAACGGACAACAATTTTTTTTTTGGGGGGGGGTGCAATTATTTTTTAATTTATCAACTGTGTGACGATACCACTCTTAGGCGTACGCTGTGTAGAATTAACTCGTGTCAAGGTCACAGTCATTAATTGCTATTCCAAAAATATTACTTCGTTTTATTTTATATTTTTTTGGTACAAATTATCATGATTATATGCCTGAAGTCGTCCCCTTGGACTTTACAAAGTGACAGTGTGGCACCTACTAAATCCAATGGGACGTGTTATTAGTTGTCGTATGGAGCTAGTGCCGCCGTTGCAGCAAATACTACGTTATGGCAATGCCTGCAAATAAACACTTCTTTGTTATCTTGTTTGGATTGACCAGACAGTGGTGTCATCAATACAACAGTTAGTATTACTCTTAACAGTTCCCACCGCACAACATTCATGAAATTAGAAGCTTACCCCAAATATAAACTATAGGACACTCGGAACAGATAACTTTAGTAGTCAGGTTGTGGTGGGTTGAGTGCTATCATTGTCATTATCGCTTCGCAGTTACAACACCAGGGTTGAGTTACTTAACACTGACTATGATTGTCTATGATTGATATTGGTTGATATTAGATTAGTTTATTATATTTGCAATACATGACTGTTTGCATATTCATGATATTTGAAATTGTGAGGAAATTAATTATCAGATTACATAGGCTAGTTATCTATTATTCTTCACAATCATGCAAACTCCAAACGTTGAACTACTATTGGCCCAGCATAAAATCAACATTGCTTTAATACTTCTTGCTGGGTATTTAAGAACTGGCAATAAAGCAGCTTCATTAGTCGTAATTCGTCTTAATTAGTATATCCTGTTTTCATCTATTTTCGTTTTTGTCACTGTTGACGTACCGGTAATTCATCAGATGTCGCCCCGCCTCTGTAATACATATACAGCTACACTATCATAATCACGATTAAATTGATTATTGAGCCCTAGCGTGATCATCTGATTCAGAGTATGATATTTTGTTTACAGTGTACACTATATTATTAGTCATCATAAAAATATTGTGTTACCCCGACATGGCTACAATACGTAGATTATAATACTTGTATTTATATTTGTACTTCATACCCACCAAATGCCAGCGGCAGATGGTAGGTCAACATTAACACATTTTAATTTATTTATTCATTCATTCATGCATTCATTCATCCATCCATTCGTACATTGATTCATTTTTGTCCCTGTTCGTCGCACCCATAAACATGTCTAAAGATGAGCAGTGTATAATGTTAATGCTGTAACCTATTATATGACAATACTGTATGAGTAGAATAAGGCCCACTGTTAGGCCAGCTTTTTGATATTAAAACCCACCAGCAGAGATACTTTGTTTTGAAGGTGGCGCCTTGACCCCACGTGACCCGCTCTCCCTCCCCGTGAACCCGCTCCCCTTGGACCCCCTCCTCGTGGACCCTCTCCCCATCAATCATCTCCCCGTTGACCCTTTGGACTCCTAGGGCCTATCCACTTGTACTTTTCCCCTTAAGTACCTTTCCCTATACAGTGGGAATATGTATTCCAGAAGGTTGGGAGTATGAATATTGGCTTCAGATGGTAATGGATTTTCATTATGTATATATAATTCATTTAGCAGTCAATAGATCTATCAGATGATCTGCAGTTATTATATTTTAGAGTATTAATAGGACACAGAATGTAAAATAAAAGGATACTGGATTTAATACCATTGTTTCAATACAAGCCTCACGGCATGTCTTTTTTAGATCAAATAAACATGATGTCAACTGTTTTTGGAATGAAACATAGATGATATCTAATACTTATAGTGTCAGAATATAAATTTGCAAAGTGTTATTTTATGTCAATGGTGTACAGGCAGGTGTTATTCTGACAACCATAGTATTATTTATTTTTAAATATCAATACAATTTAAAATATATTTTTGATCAATAGCATGCACTAGCAATAACAAACACGCCTGAGCATAATATTTATGTTGTGTGTATGATGTGACTGTGAGTTTGGTGATTCAATGGTTTACCCTCATGATGACGTCAGCATACAGCAACGAGGTTACCCATATAACCAGGGGTACACTGTCCCACACCCCTCCCAAGAAAACCAGAACTATGCTGATGCAGCACTATGTGACGTCATGGCCACGTATTTTCATTTCATTGGTTCTTATTTTTGTTTTCTCTATATCTATGGTTTCAATACAAGCCTCACGACACGTCTTTTCTAGATGAAATAAACATGATGTCAACTGTTGGTATGAAACAAGTAAAACATATGTGATCTCTGATACATATAGTGTCAAAATATAAATTTGCAAAGTGTTATTTTATGTCAATGGTGTACAGGCAGACGTTACTGTTACGCACAACAGTATTATTTATTAATGAATATCAATACATTTTAGAATATAGTTTTGATCAATGTTTAACAGAAATAAAGTAGTTTAGTGCTTAGTGTCAAAAACTCTGACATCTAATTGGCATAACCATTGGTTAACACAGCAGGGGGATGATGAAATCTGCATAGAGGTTATTCATATAACCATCCCGCAACCAGCCGTACACTGCTCCCAACAAAAACAGCTGTGCTGACAAAGCGCCATGTGGCGTCATGCAAATATCTTCCATAATTACTCTTGTGATTGTCGATTAGGTCTTGTTAATGTCTCTTAGCAAAACTCTGTTTAATTTCGTTATGATGCAAGTTTGGTCAAACCATGAATAAAAATCAGCATAAATATTTTTCAGCTGATGAAGTTGATACATTTTATCAGCAATCTATCTCTGTTATACATTGATTTGTGGGGGGTCTTCTATCTCAGGTCTAAACGTTGCATTGCAATCTGAGCATGTCAGAATATTTCGTACAACACTTAACCCGTTTGTGACGAGGCCCGGAGATCTCCGTAATTTAGGGAGACCATTCAGATACGAGGCCCGGAGAGCTCCGGGTCTGACTACATGAGATAACTATGACGTCATAAAATAATCTCGTTTCAGAAAGAGCGCAGTAGCATAATGATCTCGTGTTCAACGGGTTAAATTATGGATACATGTACACTCACCATGTCTTACCCCAAACAGGCGAGTTTGATTGATATCAGATGCGGTATGTAGACTAGGTGCAGAGTCTACGTTATATTATTTTTTTTTCTCCATGTACACAAACCTATCACATCATTTTTTACATTATTCAAGCTTATATTTTTATTCTCATTATATTGTGTTGTACAACATGTTAGAGAATGTATGATTTATAATGATATGATATCAGTAAGGTCACTACAGTTAAAAGAGGCCCTAAACGTATGGGCTAAACTGTTAATTATTGTAGGCCTATAGCTTGTAACCAACTTAGACCACATCCACACGTATGGAGCCCACCCATTACAGCTGCATTAGTCACCTTACTCGTATATTGCAAGCATACCAAAAAACAGTTTACTTTTAACATCGTATATGCATGACTTGGATGCGATTAAGCAGTTTAGTGATAGGCTTGTTAGAATCAGTAGCATTTCACCTAAATAATACAATATTAAGACTATTTCACTACATATTGTTAAAATGGAATGGATATGTTTAGACAGTTGGAGGTCGAGATCGCTCTCAGTCACATCCATGTTGAAAAACGCTCATATTTTCTTCTAAAACGATTACCGTAATACAACTACCCAAGTATTGTGAGTATAGCCATGTACATCCTACTAGATTGACATCTTATTATCAGTAATAAAATCCAATGTTTTCTCCCATCAAACCAACAAAGTCACGCTATGTTGCGACGTAATTACCAAAAAATTATACAACTTTTTACAATCTTCACAAACTAAATTTCTATGAGATGTAACAAGGATGATATGAGTTATTCTATGTCGTATTCAGCTCTTACATCACTCGTGCTAATAGCTTTCCTGTCCACATTAGTTCATAAAATATTACCACATGTTACGAACTAGCAGAAACAGTTAAATAAATTTAGCAAGCAGGGCATTTATTCACATTCAAACTCACGGGGAGCTGTGCATTACGTCTTCACAATTAATGAAATCCTAAATTATATATATTATATATATAAAATCTACTTGAAAATGATGTCAAATATCAGCCAGTATGCTGATGTAATTTAATTCAGTCCGGCGTAAATAACAAAATATACATACAACTATGCTAATGTTACACGATCATCACTGAATCAAGCATGTATGTGGATAAAGTTCATAAATAAAATATCAGTTATGTTTGATTAAGAAGATGTACTGCAGTGTTTCATAACAGAGTAAGTTTTTTATATGCATGTTATGAATAGCATGGAAATGAATCATAAAGTGTATATGCACGTCAGGGTGTAAGTATGGATATTATGAACAGGACGCATATCTTTTAGATGTATAGGACAATGTAATTAACATGAAGTACCAAATTAGCTAATGCAATGAAATATGTGGGTGAGGTGGTCTTATATAAATTTGTTTTCACCGAGTTACAATTCAAAACGGTTTCAGATGACGTCACAGCGTTTTACATTGTCTGTAATCATTGCAATTCTCTGAGAGTTGAAAATGTCGGGACAAAAGTTTGTTCAGTGTGCTGTGTTTGTTAGTCAGACACAGCACTTATCGATGCATGTACCACTTATTATGCGAGTACTATTCCATTACACTTCATCAATAATACAACACTATCAACATACATCCAACCATTATACACCACAAGCATTTATTCTCCGCTTATTTTACGATTTGAACTATTTTAAACTCACTTTATCACAAGTGATACACAAAATATCAAAATTGTCATACATTAAGGTATTTTATATCTAGGTGTGCAATATATTTGACTATTTTATACGATGTGTGCGTATCTATTATTGTATTCACTCAGTAGTTTTACAACTTCTTATATTTTAAACACATTTTCTTACATGTAATACACATAATGTGATGCATTTACACATTTTAAAGTAAATTGTGTGTGATTTAGCTCATATTCGGCTACTTTACACAACGTATACGTTTCTAACATTGTATTCACTCATTATTTTTGCGGGTCCCAGTATATTAAATGCACTTTCTCACATGCAATACATACAATGCGATGTATTTTCACATCTTAACTGTAGTTATACAAAACTTTCAGCAAACAATCAACTATTATACACCTTATGTACGTATCTAAAAATGCATTCACCACCTTTTTTTATGAATACCGCTAGCACTTGTACACAAAAACTTCACATATAACTAATTAAAACATGCATTTTAACGTATTTTTACATCTTAAAGTAGTTATACAAAACTTTTACCATACATACAGCTATTATTCATCACGTGTACGTATCTACTGGTGTATCGACATCATTTATTTTTGCAATTCCTCACGTTTTAAGCATACTCAATTACAAATTACAACACAACGTGACAAAGTGATACATGCAGTGCGATGTATTCTTACAACTTTTTGAACTTTATGTAGTTATACAACACTTTTTCATACATACAACTATTATACAACAAACGTACGCATCTAACAATATATTCTCTTCTTTTTTTTACGAATACATAGCGCTGGTTTGCTTGGGAGGGGTGTGTGACAGTGTACCCCTGGTTATATGGGTAACCTCGTTGCTGTATGCTGACGTCATCATGAGTGTAAACCATTGAATCACCAAACTCACAGTCATATCATACACACAACATAAATATTATGTTCAGGCGTGTTTGTTATTGCTAGTGCATGCTATTGATCAAAAATATATTTTAAATTGTATTGATATTTAAAAATAAATAATACTATGGAAGTCACAATAACGCCTGCCTGTACACCATTGACATAAAATAACACTTTGCAAATTTATATTCTGACACTATAAGTATTAGATATCATCTATGTTTTATTCCAAAAACAGTTGACATCATGTTTATTTGATCTAAAAAAGACATGACGTGAGGCTTGTATTGAAACAATGGTATTTAATCCAGTATCCTTTTATTTTACATTCTGTGTCCTATTAATACACTAAAATATAATAACTGCAGATCATCTGACAGATCTATTGACTGCTAAATGAATTATATATACATAATGAAAATATTCATACTCCCAACCTTCTGGAATACATATTCCCACTGTATAGGGAAAGGTACTTAAGGGGGGAAGTACAAGTGGATAGGCCCTAGGAGTCCAAAGGGTCAACGGGGAGATGATTGAAGGGGAGAGGGTCCACGGGGAGGGGGTCCAAGGGGAGCGGGTCCACGGGGAGGGAGAGCGGGTCACGTGGGGTCAAGGCGCCACCTTCAAAACAAAGTATCTCTGCTGGTGGGTTTTAATATAAAAAAGCTGGCCTAACAGTGGGCCTTATTCTACTTGTATGTCTAGTCATTTTCGCGTGTTTAGATTTTCGCGAATTTGAAACTTTGGGACTTTTCGTAAAATCTAGAATTCGCGAATTATCAATTTCAAAGATGGTAGCGCTTTAATAATAATAATTTTCGCGAGATTCTTAAATTCGCGAATTTCTCCTCGTCAGGGAATTCTCGAAAATTAAAACCTCGCGAAAATTACCAGATCTACAGTATTTAATAGTCGTGAAAAAAATTTTAAGTAAGACAAACAATGAGTTTGCAGATAATATGTAGGCCTAGTATGTATAGGGTATATCCATTGCGTGATTTTTTTAACCCTTTAACCGCCAAATTGTTCAATTTGAATTTCCACTCACTTGAAGTTGTGTCTCGCTGACGCAATCCACAATTTCAAGTGAGGGTAAATCATTCAGATTTGGCAAAATGGAGGTCAACTGTTTTTAAATATTGCTGATTGATGTCACATTTTATCTTTGTCACATGTTTAAAAGGTGGTACTTAATGTGCTAATAAAAAATGAAAACCCGAATATATGCGACACCGGCGGTAAAGGGTTAATGACAATGAATTTAAATCATGATAATCAAGGCCTACCCTATTATCTTCTCTACCTTTATATCTGTTTATATTTTAAAGATGAATGTTTTTTTAGTTTCGATACATGTATGGACCATTTTCAGATCTTTTGAGCAATAACATTGTGAAAAATATTTTCTCCTGATTTTACAAATTTAAGTGTTATGTATGACCATAGGGTATTCTGCCATTTGTGAGTTTGCAATACCCGAGCAGTATGTTATTTATTCCCAATTTTAAAGATTATTATAGAAATCATGTTTTGTCTTTACCGGAATGGCTCAAAAGGTGGCAATTTTGTAACGGTAGAGAAATAACGGTAAATAAATTACTATGTTAAAATAACTACATGTTTTTAAGCTTTATATACATTTTATAGGGGGGGGGGGGAATTTCCTGTATAATTAAACACGAATTTTCACAGATTATGACCGAAGGGACATTGAATAGACACCAAACTTACATTTCAAAGTAGTATTTATCTTTACCGCTATATGTATGTCTTGATCGTTATAATGGTAATTACAAATTATCATAACAGTAAAGACACACTACTCTGCATGAAGTAACCATTCAACATATTGTTTAGCCAAAAACGTCGTTTGTTAATGTTTTTGCAACAATAATTATCTACAAGCACTATTTTACTTTGCAATCAAGGTTATTGAAAACACAGTGAAGACATCTTATTTTACACTTATATTGAAATGATATTTTCTATAAACAAAATCGTCCTCGTTTTAAGAAGAACATAGTTATCTACATTCGGGAATTTATGTGTTACAGCCCTATGAGGCTCTTGTGGATAATTGTAGAAATAACAGACATCATAGGCCTTGCTAACGGTAAGGACATTTGCACTCAAAAAACTCGTCCCACTGGTAAATATGAAATAACTGGTAACTCGGTCAACTTTTTTATGTTTTATTTTAACATTAAACTTAGTAAAATTAGAAATTACGTCAGCGGCCAAGATTTGATTGACTAAATTATAGGACATTGACAAGTTTTCAAAAAATTGCAAGCCTATTTGGGACACCTAACTGCGAAGACACATCAAGCATAATTGTTACATCAATAAAAAACTTGCTTTTTTATGATAAATGTGGCTAAAAATACCTGTTTGCGCCTAATTAAATTATAACAATCTTCAAATAATGCAAACTTTGCAAACTTTGCAATGCCTGCAAATAAACACTTCTTTGTTATCTTGTTTGGATTGACCAGACAGTGGTGTCATCAATACAACAGTTAGTATTACTCTTAACAGTTCCCACCGTACAACATTCATGAAATTAAAAGCTTACCCCAAATATAAACTATAGGACACTCGGAACAGATAACTTTAGTAGTCAGGTTGTGGTGGGTTGAGTGCTATCATTGTCATTATCGCTTCGCAGTTACAACACCAGGGTTGAGTTACTAACATGTGGATGATCTTAACACTGACTATGATTGTCTATGATTGATATTGGTTGATATTGGATTAGTTTATTATATTTGCAATACATGACTGTTTGCATATTCATGATATTTGAAATTGTGAGGAAATTAATTATCAGATTACATAGGCTAGGGATGTAGTTATCTATTATTCTTCACAATCATGCAAACTCCAAACGTTGAACTACTATTGGCCCAGCACTAAATCAACATTGCTTTAATACCTCTTGCTGGGTATTTAAGAACTGGCAATAAAGCAGCTTCATTAGTCTTAATTCGTCTTAATTAGTATATCCTGTTTTCATCTATTTTCGTTTTTGTCACTGTTGATGTACCGGTAATTCATCAGATGTCGCCCCGCCTCTGTACTACATATACAGCTACACTATCATAATCACGATTAAATCTGGAGATTATTGAGCCCTAGTGTGATCATCTGATTCAGAGTATGATATTTTGTTTACAGTGTACACTATATTATTAGCCATCATAAAAATATTGTGTCACCCCGACATGGCTACAATACGTAGATTATAATACTTGTATTTATATTTGTACTTCATACCCACCAAATGCCAGCGGCAGATGGTAGGTCAACATTAATACATTTTCATTTATTTATTCATTCATTCATGCATTCATTCATTCATCCATTCGTACATTGATTCATTTTTGTCCCTGTTCGTCGCACCCATAAACATGTCTAAAGATGAGCAGTGTATAATGTTAATGCTGTAACCTATTATATGACAATACTGTATGAGTAGAATACGGCCCACTGTTAGGCCAGCTTTTTTATATTAAAACCCACCAGCAGAGATACTTTGTTTTGAAGGTGGCGCCTTGACCCCACGTGACCCGCTCTCCCTCCCCGTGGACCCGCTCCCCTTGGACCCCCTCCTCGTGGACCCTCTCCCCATCAATCATCTCCCCGTTGACCCTTTGGACTCCTAGGGCCTATCCACTTGTACTTTTCCCCTTAAGTACCTTTCCCTATAGTGGGAATATGTATTCCAGAAGGTTGGGAGTATGAATATTGGTTTCAGATGGTAATGGATTTTCATTATGTATATATAATTCATTTAGCAGTCAATAGATCTATCAGATGATCTGCAGTTATTATATTTTAGTGTATTAATAGGACACAGAATGTAAAATAAAAGGATACTGGATTTAATACCATTGTTTCAATACAAGCCTCACGGCATGTCTTTTTTAGATCAAATAAACATGATGTCAACTGTTTTTGGAATAAAACATAGATGCTATCTAATACTTATAGTGTCAGAATATAAATTTGCAAAGTGTTATTTTATGTCAATGGTGTACAGGCAGGCGATATTCTGACTACCATAGTATTATTTATTTTTAAAAATAAATACAATTTAAAATATATTTTTGATCAATAGCATGCACTAGCAATAACAACCACGCCTGAACATAATATTTATGTTGTGTGTATGATGTGACTGTGAGTTTGGTGATTCAATGGTTTACCCTCATGATGACGTTTGCAATACCCGAGCAGTATGTTATTTATTCTCAATTTTAAAGATTATTATAGAAATCATGTTTTGTCTTTACCGGAATGGCTCAAAAGGTAGCAATTTTGTAACGGTAGAGAAATAACGGTAAATAAATTATTATGTTAAAATAACTACATGTTTTTAAGCTGTATATACATTTTATAGGGGGGGGGAAATTTTCTGTATAATTAAACACGAATTTTCACAGATTATGACCGAAGGGCCATTGAATAGACACCAAACTTACATTTCAAAGTAGTATTTATCTTTACCGCTATATGTATGTCTTGATCGTTATAATGGTAAATACAAATTATCATAACGGTAAAGACACACTACTCTGCATGAAGTAACCATTCAACATATTGTTTAGCCAAAAACGTCGTTTGTTAATGTTTTTGCAACAATAAATATCTACAAGCACTATTTTACTTTGCAATCAAGGTTATTGAAAACACAGTGAAGACATCTTATTTTACACTTATATTGAAATGATATTTTCTATAAACAAAATCGTCCTCGTTTTAAGAAGAACATAGTTATCTACATTCGGGAATTTATGTGTTACAGCCCTATGAGGCTCTTGTGGATAATTGTAGAAATAACAGACATCATAGGCCTTGCTAACGGTAAGGACATTTGCACTCAAAAAACTCGTCCCACTGGTAAATATGAAATAACTGGTAATTCGGTCAACTTTTTTATGTTTTATTTTAACATTAAGCTTAGTAAAATTAGAAATTACGTCAGCGGCCAAGATTTGCATTGACTAAATTATAGGACATTGACAAGTTTAAAAAAAAATTGCAAGCCTATTTGGGACAGCTAACTGCGAAGACACATCAAGCATAATTGTTACATCAATAAAAAACTTGCTTTTTTATGATAAATGTGGCTAAAAATACCTGTTTGCGCCTAATTAAATTATAACAATCTTCAAATAATGCAAACTTTGTTTTAACATAATATGTTAGGGACATGCCTTCACCATTATTGGTCTAATAAATGACCCGTGTACTAAAATATAAAAAATACACACCTAGACAAAAGTACAATTAAATTAAATATTGAAATATTGTATACAGTGCTTTTATCTGTTGGATACAGATGGAAAAAAATAAGTTGGTGAATTTACTAGACAAAAATTAGATTTACTCCATTTCACAAAATCTGGCTCAGTATGAGATACCCCATTACCGATGCTGATATTACCATGCCAAACGATGGGAATTGGAGACACTCAACCGACCCCTGATCATGCAGATAATGTTGAAATATTGTACTAATTTCTCGATATTATTTGAATAACAAAAATATGTACGAATATCATATTAAATACAGAATAAATAACACAAATGTATAAAATCTAATACTGATAAATGCCTAGCGTAAATAATGTCACATGATGCACTCACACACTTTATTCCACTTTAAAGTGACGCTCTTTTTATTCGATTTAAAGTTTACAACATGTTCAATACAAATATTTAAATTAATAATCATTCAATCATTCTCCAACTTTAATTGCATTTGAATTCCATTGAAATACTATGTCACTGATTTTCATTCTTCAACTATATAATGTTAGTGGAATAAATCGGGAAAACAACATTTTATGAGGAAATGGTTTATACAGAATCATACACTACAGTAGAAAAAATGAAGAATCGTGGCGCCAAATACAGTATGACGATAGTGATCAAAACAAAAAGTAAACTTTTTTGCAATTATATTATCATTTATATAGACATAATGTGTCAGTGCGTGTGGCAATGTCGTAAATTCTCAATGACAGTCATTGAGATCAATGGTATTTTAACAGACAATTTAGTCCAACTTTATCTTTGCAAAATTTAAATATCGTGTGGCTATTTTAGAAAAAATGGCGCTATTTTGCAAGAAACAAAGACGAGTTTGGTCCACAGCTAATATATTTTGCGTATTAATAGGTACAAGTGTGCACATGTCGGTGCACCAATTGAACAATTATATTGCTTCAAATCTGCCGGACTATATAGATTGTTAGCGAGCCTATCGATTAATAATATCTATAGTTATTTGACTAAAAAATATCAAGGTATCTTTTTTTGAAAACCGCAGAATTATAACTGAACACACTAGTAAACTTAGAGGAACAGTGGAATGTAAATTTTGTTGTGATTAATTATGCTATTTTACAATCTCTACAATGACATGGTCATCATTTTGACTTCCCAAAATTAGTGAACATTTTTCCATTTTTTAATATTTTCGCAAAATTAATATTTTAGTTTACATTGCTGGCTTGGTTCTGCTATGTCCTTCATGCAAATGAAGGTTATTTTTGCTATGATTCTGTAATCCAGGTTCATCCATAGGTCATCTTGGTTATCATTCAGCAAATGAAGAGCTTTCTGTCTTGCTACCACTTCCGGGTCAGCTTGTTGATGTTCCTCACAAGTACTCCAGCAAATACGGTAAACCAATATTGATTTGATGTCGAGCCACCGTCTACGACGCTGTCCCGATATAAAATCAATATGGGGTAAGCATATTGTGTTTGTCTGTATACTTTAGCATTTATGTTGACTGTGCCATTGCAGGCTGTGGAGCCGGCACCTGGTCCACAGATGAGTACAGACCAGTGGATGAAGGTGTACCTGCCTGATTCACTCCATACTGACCTACATCAAGAGAAACAGACAAATATCAACAGAAATATACGAATACATAGATATTGTGAAATGCCAAAATAGCAGTGCAATTGCAGTTGTCATCAGCATGATTCAAGCACAGCATCAAATTTAAAACCGCTGATGTTTTTTTTATATATTTTTTATATTTTAATTTGTAAATAGGTAGATTGAGCTCGCCAATAAAATTTTAATTAGCCTTATTTATCTTCATTGCGACCTAATTCGAATTTGCTTTCTAATTAAAGCATTACAATATTAGACTAAAATATACACAATGTAATTAATTGGCAACCGTGTCTTCGTAATTAGGGGCAGTAGCTGCGTCCGAAAATTAGAAAGACGAATAGTTTATTTTTATTTTTTATTTTCTAATTTCAAACAATGTTATTTCCACAAAATCAATCTGATATAATATATGTCTTTGCACGTCACGTCATGACTGTGTCCAAAAATGCCATCGCGACTTTAATGAAGTCCGTTAACCCTTTGCCTGCTGATCGCGAAAAAAAAGGTTGCTTTAAATCGGTTTATTAGCCGGTTGCATCACTGGTATTGTGAACGAAATGTGTGTCTAAACATCAATAATTGCAAATGTTTGGTCTTAAATTAAACAAATATGAGTGATTTTCCACCACTTGAGGTTGTGCATCGCGGTAGCGGTACACAACCTCTAGTGGTTTAAAATGTAAATAAATTAACTTAGAAGGATAAGGGTTACAGGCCGAACACAAATGATCTGATTGTTTCATTCAAAATAAGTATACTTCACTTAGTAGGCTATATACATCATTGTCAATGCTGCAAAAATGTAATGCATTAAGTTAAAAAATAGTTTTTTGTGGAATGCATATGTGATGTGAGTTTAATATATTCAAACAGTGGCAGTTGGCTTTGATTATCAATAAAATGTGCATCATCATTGGCAATGGGCGTTTATTATTGCTAGAAACTGTTTTTCAGATGTGTCTGAACATGCTAAATATAAATCACCTTTAAAATAATTACAATATAATGCTACTTTTAAAACCATTTCTTAAAGTGATGGGTAATCTATCATCACTCTTTTTCACAAAAAAATGAATTTTACATGTTTATCTCTGAATCTTCCATGATTTTAATCAGATATTTTTCATCACTAGCTTGTCATTGTTGTCGACTTGAAGTCACCACAGTCTATCCGATAATATGATATCGAGATGACCTTTTGAAACCTTTGGAAAATATACCATGAACTATTTATTTGTAGCACATTTAATACTCTAATTTCTGTATCCTGTATATTTTGATTTGTGTACAGTAGGCCTACCGTAAACCGTGCTTACCACTTTGTTTATGTGTCAGGCAATGGATGCTTTTGTTCGTCAGGAGAAAATACTTGTATCACTATTGTAATAAAATATGATTGCACTATGTCACCACACATGTTGATAGCATAAACTGGACTTCATAATTATTGTGTACAATTTTGGAAATGGATTGTGTCGATTCTCGTAGAAGTGGAGCCTTTCTCCGACTTCGGCTTATACCTTTATTTGTCCTTTTTGTACAGTTGTTCATCGAGGCAATGACATTACGTATGTATTTAGGAAGCTATTGTTCCAATCAATACTGTGTTATGTAAACTACACGTATAAACATATACCTGGATAACAAATCTGAGCAATGACAATATATTCCTTTTTTACAAAGTCGACGTAAATAATCGATGTTTTACTCGATATATGTTTTGTTTCTTGATACATTTATACGTTACGACACATATATATGACTAACATTTCTTTTTAATGTGCGGAAACAGACCCCAGATAAAGCACCAATTGTATTTTATAAAGGGGCCAGTATTTATATTGCCAAAGGCTGAATAGAATAAGCTTTTCAATAGTTAAGCCTCTTCTCGTTTAGACGTCGTATTAAAATGTTCACCCACTTGAAGTTGTGTCTCGCTATACCGCGACCCACAACTTCAATAATCTACAGATTTAAGTGTATGTTACCATTATATAAAAGAAATGAAATGAATTGGGCTTTAGGCCACCTTTGTGCACATATAGGCTAAACTGGGCCAGGAGAACCCCCTGAGAATGGTGAGATGATTGAGATGACACTGTCCTCCAGACACAGGATTCGAAGGCCGAGCACGCTACCTCTCGGTCACGGAGGCTCCCCACAATACTGAATTTCGCACGTGGATGGGGAAGAAACATGTTTTGTTTCTTTCAATATAAAAGATCAGCTGAGTCATCTGGTCATTGTATAAATATTTATTGTCACGCTGCCATGAAGCTAGAAATACAAGTCTCGCCATATTTGCGATCTTTTTTAAATCTATAGCTGCCAATTACCAAATTGACACAATTATATGATCCTTTGACCATCTGCTTAAATTTGTTTCAGTCTTTAAATACCAAGTATATCACTAATATCTTGTTGATTTATAATTCGATTATTCTTATTATTCTTAGATACTTAGATAAAATAAACAGTTTTTATTAATATCCATATTTCTTGGATATTGTAGATATTTGATATAAAAACATTGATCAATCTATGAACATTAAGACATTGTGTTATTTTAATGGACATACATTTCACTTTTGTTTTTGTACATTTCTATTATATTTTATTATGATGACAATACTTTTTTAGACCTTTATGTGATCTTATTCTGGTTAGATTATATAAACACGCCTCAGGCTCGTTGATGACAAATCATACCAACCCTGTGTAGGGCACTCCTCATACATATTATATACATATTCATGTATGTGCCACAAATTGGAACACGCATAATACTTCGGCAAGGTGTGATCTTGACTAGATAATCTTATTATGAAAGGTTTCTAATGAAGAATTTATTGCTATACTTTTATTGCTCAAGGTTAAACAAATCGATTTACCTTTTTAAAATTGTCATTTTTAAAGAGGAATTACAAGGAATAACAAATGGGGAGGCGCTAAAAAGCGGCGAAGTGGCGTAAACGTATAATGTGGAGGTGTTAAATGACGATGAATAGGCGTTAAAGTTTGACTGGGTGTGTTAAAAGTGGTGGAGAGGCACTAAAGAGCGACGAGGAAGCGGCAAAGAGTTACGCAGATGAGTTAAAGAGAGATTGGATGCGTTAAAGGGTGACACAAAAAAACATTAAAGGGGATAGGAAGGCGTTGATTTTCTACTCAAAAGCAAATTTAAACAATATATTACATTGGTTCAAATTTACGACTCGACATTCTGGATGACTTTTAATCATCAAAAATCATACTTCCTAAATTTTGAATACTGATTATATTCAACCTGCTCAAACCGGGATCGAATTTTTTGAAATATTTTTTTTTAATCGCATGAGGTGCACTAAGGGTTAAACAGGGGGCGGCAAGGTGATGTAACATTAAGCCTGTTATGCAACGGGATAGATGCGAAGTAGTATTGGTAACACTGTTTATGCACTAGAAAACAAAAATTGTCAACACCTTTACGTTGTCATTGGTATGGTATTTTAACAACATAATGGATTAATAAAAAATTGGTCAATAAAATATTGTAACGGAATCATTGTCATAAACATATCAGTGCATTAAACGTAAATAATTATCACGAAAACTAGACTGTGTTGTTGGATACATTTATTCTGTTTGTGATTTTTAATGACCCAATAAATAAATAACTATCGGGAGGTAAAATATATAAATATTTGATTTATTCTTTCATCGCTAGATTTTTCCTTTATTATTTTAAGGTATTAATTGTTATAAATGACTTAATTATACAGTATCGGAGCGTTTAATCTAGCGTCATACATTCCAGGAAATATATAAAGTTACCAAAAAACGAGTATTGTCGTCATATAAAATGACACAGTAAAACAATTAAACTTCTGCAATATGATTAACTCCGTATCGAAAACACAGCTTCTCTTCTCCTATTACTATGATATTTAAACGGGCTGATGCCGCTGTTAACAAATATGTTCCGTGTCTGAAATGTGTGACGGACGATTACAATAATGTAATGTTTTTTTAGATTGGGTGTAAAAATCAATGTTTATAAAATGACAAATGCGCTCCGTGTGTAAAATATGTGACACGCAATTACAAAAAGGTACTGTTATTTTAAGTTAGGTGCTAAAGAGGCCATTCTTATAAAAAAAATGCAATACAGGCAGATAGATCGGGATGATTATTATATACTTATTATTTTGATAAAATAAAACATCTTTGAAAAAATTGTGTCTTTTATTATTTAAATTTATTTGCATACATCCACCTATCATTTGTATACCTATCGATGACGCAACCTGAATTATAACCCTCATGTCAATTGTACACGTTGGCGTTGTTTGTTCCTCTCCAAAAAAAAACCCAGTGCAAAATAAAACCTGTCCAAACCGAAATAAAACTTTGTCCCAAGGCATTCCGGTATGTGCAGGTTTTACTGTACCTTAAATTATTTTTCCATTCGAAATCCCAAGAAAATCAGGTATAACAGTCATGTTCTTAGTTTTATTTGATAAAAATTTTATTTTCAATTACTTGACCTTCAAATTGACCTCTTTGACATTGCAAATGACCTTAAGAAAAAATAATATTTTAGTGTTAAAATATTGTTGAAATCGAATTCCTCGCTCCCCAAATATATATGTAGACTCATTAATGAATATTTTATGATGATTTAAACCCAAGATATGACAAAATATGATCTTGAATTTCTCAGGGTGGATTCTTGGGGACTTTTAGTATGTTGTAGGGGATCATTTTCTGAACATTTCCTAAAATTTTCAGCTTGTTATGAATTTGTTCAGGTACGAAACCTAATATTCTTGGCCTAAGTCGCACTGTATTTGAATAGAAGAGTCCACTAGACCTACAGAAAGTTTAATATCTGATATAAGGCACATGATATAAAACACCAAACCTGTTATTTGTTGTTGACTGTTATTCTGGGCTTGTTTGTCTGTGTACATGTAGTTGTATACGTCGATCAGAAATCGATATCCGACGTTTAAAAATATCTAAATTGAACTTCCTGGTAGAATTGGTTGGGAGAATAGTATTCAATATATGCATATTAAAAATATCAACATCTAATTAACATTTAATCAAGTATATTTTTGCAACAAATTGGGCTCATACGTCCAAGTTTGTAAAATCATAAAAATACGCTAATCTTGGAAGGTCATTTTGTTGTTTTCTTAATGTATGACATCGTGCCGTGACGCTAAACATAATATTGACACGCGGTTGCTATTGCAAGGGACCTCGCGCCATACTGATCTGTGCAAATGCGAAAGGCAGTATCTGCTTATTTCTAAAGTGGGCAGATACTGCCTTTTGCCTTTGCACGGCAGCATGGCCGTTTCAGTCTGTAGAGCGGAGCGCACAACCACGACGAAACAGCTGTTTAAAAGACAGGAATAGTTCGACACATAAATTATGCGGAAAGTATATAATATACAAATAGGCTCATAATTATGTAGCGTATGGCTAAATAATAATCCTCTCTGACGACAACAGTTTTTTATGTTGTATATTACATAATGGTCCAATACATCATTGTACATGTGATGTACAAATGAAAAATCGTTTTAATTTTAACTTCAGAGGTTTTTTTTAGCTCACTTCGTCCAGCATTATCTGGGGATAGTATCCCTAACTTAAGGTTTATGATAAATCAGGCAAATTTTGACTGATTTAGGTGGGTATGGGTATAGTTAATTACCAAACTACCAAGTAATATAATTGTATACCCCTACATCTATGATTTTGAAGATGTCGACCTAAAAATAATTTTAACATAGTAAAACCAACCGATAAAGCCATGTATCGTGTAGATTATCCACTTTTGTACATCTTGCACATTGTAAATATTGGAATTTAATTTTGCAAACATCTATATTTTTCATCCATTGTAGCAACAAAGCACAACACATTTTATATAAATTTGTCTGCTACTACTCCGTTTTGTTCTTATACATATATACCATACTATGATACTAGTACATGATTTCGGGCATTTCGCATTGATTGAGAAAATAATCAGTCCCGGATGGTACTAGACGTATTACTGGTGTTATTCCAACATCTGTTGCTTCATATCCATACAAAAGTGGATCCGGTTTCATGCATTATTGCAACATTATAGTGTTATTTCTGTACATTATTCTACTATTTACAATATTATATCCTGCAATTTAATATTATAATCTCCACATGTCGCATGAGTAAATAGTACTAGCACCTGGTAAATCACGGTATCTGTTCAGATGTGGATGATCACTCTCATAGCATTTCGTCGCCTCGGAGCTAAAGGATCCTATCTGACACTCGTTAGAGTGGCAGATAGGATCCTTTAGCTCCGAGGCGACGATTTTACCTTTGGAATACGATAGAACTACTCCATAATTACAATAAATAATATGTCAGTATATACCATGATTACAACAAATAATATGTCAGTATATGTCAGTATTAGAGAGTGACGTGGCGGAATGGCTAGAGCGCGGACCTTTGCCAATGTCACTGCCTGTCGTGCGGTTTCGATTCCCGCTTGGTGCAGGATTTTCAGATAAATATCATGTTTCTCCCCTCTCAATATTGGGACATTATTTCGATGGTATGTCCTTGGGCAAGACACTTTACCCTCAGATGCTTTAATTGCCTCAGGTGTAAATTAATACCTGGTAGGACAGAAATGGCAATGTGTGCGTCTATTTCCTAGCGCTGAAATGGCTGCAAGTGTTGTATGCTTCAAAAAGGGAGTTAAAATGGTACATGAATTAACAGATTCAGTGACCAGGGGTAACAAGTGTGAAGCGCACATAGCAGTGTACGTACGCTATAAAAGAATAATATTATAACTATATAAGAACAATATTGTTAATTATTACTATATAATATCATACATAATACCATAATAATATTTCAGTCTAATGTCAAGACATGATATGCAGGCATATGCCATTATAACATCACCATAAATTAGCATAATGTCTTGATCATATAAACTGAGTTAATACACCCACCAAAGACAATACAGGATTTGAAACAAAACCCTTTTTGACCGAACGATAAAGACTATTTGAAAAAAAATCCATGAATCATAGCGCCCCATTATAATATAATACTGTACAATGGCATTGTTATATCCATGGTATTATGCCAGGGGAATAATTTTTTGATGTTATAAATGGTAGAGTATTGCCTAGATATGACGTGCATGAAACCAGATCTACTTAGGTAACACCAGTAATACGTCTAGTTCCGCCACGCCCGATGATTAGCTCCCTCTCTCCAAAGGCAGACAGTGTGTATGTATTAGAACAAGAAACAAGTGAACATAAATGTGTTATGCTTTGTGGGTGTAAAAAGTAATTATCCACATAATTTAATTATAATATTTACAATGCGCAAAATGTTATTAACATAAATGGTCGTACTAATTATATTGAAATCAATTTTAGGCAGATATCTTTAAAACCATCAATGTTGGTGTATACAAATATATTTCAGACCCCCCCCCCCCCATAACGTGGCCATTGCGTAAATATTGGAGGGTCACATCACCTTCTAGGCCCAACAGTTCAAAATACACAGTAATGGATGACAGTTGTAAATCGCTTAATGAAGGAGGGGTATAGCTTACATATTTCGGCGTCAGTGCCAATTAATGCATCACCAGCCAACATTGTTCAATGGCCTCTAATTGGTTGATTTCTCAATAGTTGATGTCTGTATATACGACCAGTCCACTATCAGCTACTAGAGAAGTTATAAAAGGTCACTAATCAGATAACAAGATACATTGGCCCAATTGTGAAATAATGTTGGGCCTCCGTCTGCGACACTGGACCAACAGAATTTCAACAAAAACCCTTTAGGCTCTTAACCACAAATTATTCTTGAATATTATTTTTTCTGAACACTTGTTAAAGGCAAGAGTACTTAACCTAAGGACCTGTAAGTTATATTGCACATGTTCATAAGGACTGGCGTACAAAAATGTCAACTACTTCCCACACACAGCACCCCGCTTTCCCCTAAATAGGACACAAACTCAGGCAAAATAAACGTAATAGGCTACGGCCTACGACCGGGCCTAATTAGATATCCATTTTACCACACCTACCCGGATCGGAGTATGCTGGATTGTTGCAGGCCGAGCTGTAGCTAGGAGGCAGATGGCTGGGCGCGGTGTAGGGCGGCGGTGCGGAGGCTTTACCCTGCACCCCACCACCAGCTGTCCCTCCAGCTCCCGCTGTACCCGCGGCGTTTCCAGGCCGCTGAGCGAGGACTCCTGAAACAGGAGATATAAAAAAATATTGTTTCTTCAATCCTGCTCTGCAAAGCCAGAGGGCAGTAACTTCCTACCTCACTGCCTTTTGGCTTTGCAGAGTGAAATTGTAACGTGCATAGGGTTTATTATCAAGCTAGGTATATAATACAGTATACTTACTTCCACCTTGTATTCTATTTTTTCTTTGTTGTTTGTGTTTGCAAATGCAGATTATAAAGCCGACGAAAAGAAATCCTGCCCAAAATAAGCCAGTCCTGTAGAGCACAAAATATGTCGATAGGGTTTCAATATATGCTAGCTTTATTTCATAATCAAAGTGAAAATTTGAAAAATACTGAAATTATAATAATTATTATTGGATAGTATAATTTTAATATCTTATGTTTTTATAATTTACTCTGCAATGGATATACAATCGATTTGCAAGCAACATTAATTTAATGGTTAGATTAACTAGTTGTCAAAGTGGTAAGCGCGACCTTTTGTTTCCTAAGGGCGATATAAACCCTTACCAGAAGTACCAGAGCGTGTAGAAGCACTGCCTGTGTCCCCCGCTATACCAACATGCCCCTCCGGACACCACCTTGAAAAATACAGTGCCATATCAGATATGTTCACCCAATATCGATTTAATGTTGGTCCACCGTCTGCGACGATGGCCCATCATTAAATCGACATTGGGTGAGCGTCTCCTGTTTGCTGTGACACCTTCAAAATTACATTATTATACAGCACTAATAATGGGAATAATATAAAATCTTGCTGTAACATTGTGCATATGACTCTACATCATACAAAATGCATGGTCCTGGCTGGTACGATATTCTCAAAGCGATTGGCATAGCTCTTAGCCATTTGATTGGTCTGGACGGCCATCTCGACCAATCACATGCGTGAGATATGGGTCAGGCGATTAAAGAATACTACCGGCCCAGATCACGAGCAATGGTACAGTGTTGTCTTATTGCATATGGAATGTCATACCTCACGTTATGCATATGCTATTATATATTGTATGCATACTAAGTGATTATTCGCTATATGATCGAAACTATCAAAAATGTACTAAAAACAGAAACGTATGTAGTAGCATTACAAATAATTGCCTTATCAATTATAAGATACAAATAAAGGGGATACATATTGTGCCCTTGGTTATGACAGGGTATATCTGCCACCTTACAAGATACACACTTTCATATTCAAGAGCACTCTTATATAACATGGGGAGTACACGTTCATTTATCTTAGATTAAGTGTTGTATTAATATATTGTAACCCTTAAAGTGTTAACCAATAAAATAAAAAAATCACCCACTTTCGATGTTTGAATATTTGCTCAACTTGATACGAAACAAATATCAAGAGGCAAGATATAATTTATCACAAAAAATGGTCACGGTATACAGTACTGATTTAGCAAAATGGGACAAGCTTTTTCAGTGGGGCTAGCCCCGGCTAACGCAGGCTAGCCCTGGGCTAGCCCCATGTTCTCTCCCCACCCCATTTGGGGCTCGCATGTATGCGCCCAAAGTTATAAAATCCTTTAGCCGGGCCGCAATGTGCGTTTTGGTATAAGCTCATATAACTGGAGCCGCGCTCAAATCGCCGGGGCTCAAGCCAATCTAGAGCCTCGGCGAATTGAGTCAACGCCTGTATGTGTTAGTCAGGCGCGTTTCTCGTCTGGTCCAGTTTCAAGCTCGACCGGTGCGCCGAGCGAGCCTGACTTTCCAGGTGCCTGCTTTTTTATCTTCAGTTAGGTCTATTCCAGTGACCGTAGCTTCATAAAACCACCCATTTTCTGAATTTATACACTGAACTGCTTTTCCGATACTAAAGATAATGTCTAAATGCTAAAGGCTAAATGCTAAATGGCTAAGCAGAAATAAATGAGGACTGCAACAGGTCTAGATGTATACGCGTACGGACACTCAATTATTGCACGTTTAGATCAACTCAGAGCTGTTTAGATGATGTTGAATGTGGTCAAGCTGAGCGCGCCCTGTCTTGCCCAGAGCGAGCCTGGCCAGCCGGGCGAGATGACACATGGTTCACAGCATCCATGTTAGCCGCCACACAGTATACTGGGTGCAAGCCCAAGTAGGATTTGGGCGGGTATATTTTCCTGGCCCGAACCGTGTGGGGGCTCGAGCCCATTTCATGCGCTGGGCGCAACCAATTCTGCGCCTGTCTCGCCGGGCTTGCGCCCGGGCTAATGACGGGCTGGCCAGCGTTAACGCAGGCCAGCCACTGATGAAAAATCTGTCCCATTTTGTGAAATCAGTACTGTAGCTGTAAGCGCCAGGGCCCGTATTCTTGTACAAGTTACGATATCGTAACTTGTACGAGAATACGGGCCCAGTGTGTTAAAGGGTTAAAAAAGATCTAGAAACCAGGGCCCGTATTCTCGTACAAGTTACGATATATCGTAGGCTTCTGATTGGTCGAGATGGCCATCTCGACCAATGTGTTAGTTTCGTATATCGCCCATATTAGTATCACAAAGACGTTATGGCTGCTATTATAGTGGGTGTAACACCCTAAAAATAGTTTAAAATAGTGATAAAGCTCTGAAATTTTGACACAGTATAGGTATGATGCTGTTATATCTGCTTATTATGGGAGCCCAAGAGGATTTTTTTTTGCGATGTTTAAATGCATTTTGAATTATAGGACATGTTAAGAGGAAGTCAACTTATTGCGTTCCGGAATAAAAATTTAAATAATCTTTATTGAAATGTTAAAAAAATGTTCACCGCCCCCCTTTTTTAAGTTAAAATTACAGCTACATTATGTCCCTTCTCTTGCTAATTCTAGATGTGGACCTAACTTGCACGAGAAAATAAAATATTGTGTCAAATAAACTTGTTTTCTTCATTTTTATTTACACAATAGGCGCCAAAACTATAATATCGGCAAAAAAATATATAAAACAATTCATAGAATTGTGCTGCAATGACAAAATTGACGTTGATAATGAAACGCTTTAGCCATATTATTCGGTTATTTGAGGCCTACATTTATTATGTTACATTAACAGATTAGAAGGAATACATATGATATGTGTTTTATATGTCTAGAAATGAGATATTTGGACCAAATTAGAAAATTGTTATATATATACAGACACAATAATCAAACAATAACAAATACCAATTTAAATCATACAATAAACCATCTTCTGTTCTTGTCCAATTATGATCAAAATCTGGTCAAAGTGGGAGTGGTAAGTTAAAAAAATAGTTCAAAGTGTGACACATGCAAATTATAGTTTATATGGCCAATATAAAGGGACATTTAACAAATAATAAAATACTCACTTCTTATATATACGGATCATTCTATGAGCATGATGGTTTGTCAAATCTCGCTATGTGTATACGCCTGTCTAAAGCAACAAAACTATGCCAAATTCCTATGTCAATGATTCTAGTCCCCAAAGAGAAGATGCGTACTGAGGTGAAAATGGGTTGACAATACCTCTTCAGTACTTCGTCACTGTCACGGTTTACAGTGAACCAGCTATTGGCAATATGTCAATTTTATTGTTTAAAAAACACATAATATTTTTTAAAACATGATGAGCTCAATAAATACACATATTTAACTCAAATCTTAACAATGATCCAAGTCATTTGAGAATCACCACAAAAAAATGCAAACGCATAGCTGACTTATAATTATTATAAAATTCAAATATACTATAAATTGCAATAATGTATCTCGATGTATCATCATGTCAAGTATAAAGTATTCATACACATGGGGCGGGGGCCCTAGGGTAGTGGTTAGCACCGCTGCCTTTCACGCCAGAGTTCGGGGTTCGGTTCCCGGTCTCGGCGGTTTGAAAGAAGCAAAAATGTTTCTTCCCCATCCACGTGTGAAAGTCAGTATTGTGGGGAGCCTCGTGACCGAGAGGTAGCGTGCTCGGCCTCAGACCGCCAGGGCTCGAATTTCGAATCCTGTGTCTGGAGGACAGTGTCATCTCAATCATCTCACCATCCTCAGGGGGTTCTCCTGGCCCAGTTTAGCCTATATGTGCACAAAGGTGGCCTAAAGCCCGATTCATTTCATTCATACACATGATCACCAAAAACAGCGGACTTCTCTATCCCTTTTTCTTTGCACATACATGGTATTGTTTGATACATTTTTGTATTATGTATGTTTATCTGTATTAGTGAGGCGCACAACGGGACCAAATATGTCAAAACTGTGATCAATGGGGCCTAAGTTTGAACAATTTACCTTCTTAAACAGAAAAATATTACAAATGTGTCTAATCAGTGTAATGATAATATTAAACTCTTTAAAAAAAGCGATAAAAAGCGTGTTTTTGTGTGAGTATTATAAATAAAATGTATGTCTGGTTCTATTTAAGCTAGATATGATTTTATGTAGTACTAGTAGCTATTCAAATTTGAACTATGTGACATGATAGATAAATATAATTTATATTAAAATAATGTACTTCATTTTTGTTTAATTCACCATTTTCACGAACGATTTATTTAAAAAAAGAATTAGTATAAAATGATAAAAGATATTTGAGTCACATGTATACATGCGAGCGTTGACACATTTATCATATAAATGATCTATTCGCTCAATATAATGCAGCTTACAAACTCTATTTCATATAGCCCAAACTGTCTGAAACTAAAGGTTTGAGCCACTGATTGCGACGGTACAAATAAGTGTAGTAATTCTTATGGGCTATCACGGCTGAGGCTTGGCCACAGTTTATCAAGGCAAAAATAGCTTTCTTAGATTCAGTAACATTTCACCTATATTTAGCCATTTTAAGCTTGTTTTCAGCTACGTCGTTAACAATTTGTGGGGATGTTTTCGAAATTAGTATGTAGATCGCTCTCACGCATCGCCATGATAACAAACATTGATTTCCCTGTTCAAACAAATTTCACAATCCACGCCCACATCTGCGCGGTGTACAGCTGTCCACGATTACACTTCATAGACCCCAACAATATAAAAAGAGCAGAACATTTTTTTTCACAATTTTTTTTCAGAAGGCTCCCATCTTAATATTAAAGAGGATATATTGAAGTACACGTCCCCAAATTTTGACAGCTTTATTATTTTTTTAAACTATCAGGTCTAAATGTCGAGCTTATTACATATACTATGTTAATGTTTTTCTTGTATTAGGCCGTCACATTTAGTTATCAAGGTCACTTTCAATAAGCAATGGGAATCATGTTAAGGGAACCTCTGAGCTTAGTCGTTCTATAAAGTGCTTGGTTGTTCTATAACGGTTTCATTTCACAATTTAGCATTTTCCATTCACTCATACGTGTATTGTGCTCTGAAATTCTAAATGCAGTATCTGCTTACTTCTAAAGTAAACAGATACTGCATTTTGCTTCTGTTATATATGGAATAAAACCCATTGAATCTTATGGGAAACAACACCTTGTTAAAATTTGAAATTAAATAATCTGCAGTTTTAATATAAAAAAAATTACGTATATCATTATTACACGCAACTAGGTAACCTGTCTAGTAAACTACCCCGACCAATTTGCAATAATCCAAGTAATAATGATAAATAGGGCTAATGCAACATCCTTTATTCAAGCTTACCCAGTATTTGAATTAAAAGCGTTTTTTTTATATTGTTGGCGGTTGTACTTTTGTATATATCAGTATAAACTCTTCCTATATTGATTAAATTGATTTAGTTGTTACCGAGCAAAGCCGAAAGGCAGTTACTACCTGCTTACTTCACAAGTACGCATATACCAGTATGGGCGGGGGCCCTAGGGTAGTGGTTAGCACCGCTGCCTTTCACGCCAGAGTTCGGGGTTCGGTTCCCGGTCTCGGCGGTTTGAAAGAAACAAAAATGTTTCTTCCCCATCCACGTGTGAAAGTCAGTATTGTGGGGAGCCTCCGTGACCGAGAGGTAGCGTGCTCGGACTCAGACCGCCAGGGCTCGAATTTCGAATCCTGTGTCTGGAGGACAGTGTCATCTCAATCATCTCACCATCCTCAGGAGGTTCTCCTGGCCCAGTTTAGCCTATATGTGCACAAAGGTGGCCTAAAGCCCGATTCATTTCATTTCATTTTTATATACCAGTATTTGGCTTTTCAGAACAGAATTGTCCTGATAAATTGTCAGTTTGCTGTTTCAAAGCTAGAATCGCTAACGTAATTTCAATCTTCAAAAAATAACTGACTTTATTTAATAAAACATCTAATACAAACATCAATTTCATTAGCAATTTATTTTGTTCGAAATTAGCTTGAAGACGTATATATATACGTATATATATATACATGTAAAAACATAGAATTATAATTGTAAGGTTGTATCAGCACAAAAGATAAGTTTGACCTTGAAAACGTCCATTATTTGGCTGACCATTATCTGACTGATAGAAAAGATTTATTTCCTAATAAGTATAGTAGTATCAATTACAATTTGAAATTCCGTGGCCATTGGAGAACTATTAAAATATGATCTTCATGAGAGATATGATTGGTTGAGATATAGACATAGACAAACCACATTCGCATATAAATATCGGACCCTTTTACTCAAACGTTAAATACATAATAGCTGATAAGAGTCGCTTCAAAAAAACTATATTGATAATAAAAATAATGATTACTTTGCTATGTTTGACATCAATTTTAAATAATCGTGACTTAATAAAAATTGACGTAGGGCCCAATAAAACATGGAAAATTATTAGGTAAAAATCAGCGAGTGTTTAATGTGAGCGTACAAGGAATCACTCCCGCAAAACAGAATGAAATATAATTACTTGGAAACAGTGTAGCAGCGTTAGACATAATATAAGTATCCAGTACTCCATATTGAGTATCTATCCTGTGTATAGATTCAGATTGAGTGTCCGTTAAGATCACGATGCGGTATCTCTATGTCGTCGCCTTGGTGGACGTGTTTGTGTGCCCGTGTACACGAGCTGTGCAGTCAGGTGGATCCTCAACTATCTCCACGGATCGGCCCAGTGCTGGGTTAAAAATGGGCCAACGTCGTATTGAACCCAAAGCTGGGTGATTAAATATCTTGCAGGGATAGGGAATCGTATGTTGACACGGACTCGGCCGTGTTGTGTGCACAACAAAATCAGTGTAAATCATGAACGTGTTATAAAACGGCCAGATACAGCGTGTAAATCGAGAAGATATAGAATCAAGCCTGAAGATCGACTGTAAATTATTACGGACTGCCGGGTCTCAATGTAGATCTCTGCGTTTTGACCCTTGATAACCGCCAAATTATTTAATTGAAATTTTCACTCACTTGAAGCTGTGTCTCGCTGACGCGATCCACAACTTCAAGTGAGTGAAAATTGTTCACATCTGACAAAATTGAGGTCAACGATTTCGAAATTTTGCTGATTGGTGGCATGTTTTATCTTTAGTATGTTTAAAAGATGGTGTTAAAAAAAACGAATATAAAAAGAAGTGCTTTAATGTTTCAAGATATTTGGATAAAATTGATTTCAAAGGCATATCGGTTTGGAATAAACCTTCAACTAATGTAAT
The DNA here is from genome assembly GCA_964017125.1 of Flabesymbios commensalis. Taxonomy (NCBI): domain Eukaryota; kingdom Metazoa; phylum Annelida; class Polychaeta; order Terebellida; family Flabelligeridae; genus Flabesymbios; species Flabesymbios commensalis. The sequence continues at coordinate 47,210,570 of OZ024910.1, read as the reverse complement.
GCCTTCACAGAAAAACGTCTACGCTCCACTTATCGGGTAAAATGACATGCATATAAGCCTACTACTTTCATCTTCAGATGACGCGACACAAATCGTCAAGTGGTTTAAAATAACTATGATTTTGCTGCTTTATTCAAAAACATGCTATCAGTACAGAATGTGCATGCTCTAACCTCCACACACCAAGCACATCAATTACAAATTATCAGAAAATTGGCCCTAAGAAGGCTGGAATTTTTTTGTATAAACCATGGACAACAAATGGATTGTTTTCAATTTGAAATCATCACCAATGTCTTAAGTTAGCTATCTCTTCCCGCCTTATTTGAATACCTATGTTATGGGTCTACGGCTATTATATATATATTTGACGTCAAAAGACAACTAATCATCACAATTATTTACTTTTCAGTGAATTTTCATATAATATAAGTCCACTGATTATTAATAATTGGCAAAAAATAAGACTGGAAATGTAGGATCTTTCTGTACTGGGTGAAGTTTCAATATATGAGATGACATACAATGTCGCCTATTCTTATCATGATTAATTTTAGGCAACTAGAACAGAAATTCTCATACAGAGGTCTGCGACGCACGCTGGCCCAACATTCAAGCGCTATACGAACTAATTCAATAAGTCCGTATGGAAACCGAGTAAATGTGTGACTTCGGCCCGGACGGGGTAATGACGGGTCAGAATTTGTAGAGGTGCACCTGTATGCCAGCAGCGCTTGACATTTTGATGTGCTGTCTTTCTCCTTATTATAATAGTAGGGCGTATTATGGGTTGAACCGTGACCGGCTGGACAAAAGTATGAAATTTGGCACAGTTACTCCTGCGACAATACTGAACATTTTCAGAAGGGTAGCCCGAAAATCGGAATAAATTTTCTTAGTAAAAATGACATTTTATGTAACCATGACAACACGAAAAACTTGAATCGATAATATCGGTAGTTTAATGCGTAATAAATAAAAAAACCCTTTAAAAAACTGATATACACGGAAAAAACAACATCATCTTAAATACAGTCGCAGTAAAACCTTTGTTTTGTTAGAAATTTCTGGTTACCATAGCAACCAGGTATTCATTATTACAGAAATTCATTTTTACTTGTCATTATTCCTTAAATTAACGGATTATAGCATCAAGATAGTTATATTAACACCAACAGCGCTTCTAACATTATAGACAATCTCAGATAACAGTGATAACATAAACAAGTGAGTATTATACAGTAATTATCATGTTGCCATGGATACCGACGAGATATCCTCAAATACATTTCTTCACAAATGTATACATATACATTACATAGATGCTTTAAATGTACCACCAGTTCATTATTTGAAAAAAAACTGACTGAATATCATGCATGGTCTATTAGATTATTGTCTTATTTGACCCATATTGGAAGGATTTTTTTCTGGCAAATAGACACGGCCGGTTGTAAAATGTCGACAAATGGAATTCTTATCTACAAATGTTTCTGAACACAACGTAGGGGGTTCCAGCTCGTGAACAAACTGCTGAAAATGTGTGAGAAGCCAAAATTTAAAATGGCCGCCAATTTTGGATCTGAATAATTTCTAACTTTTGGAATACAAATCAAATCTTATTATGCAATATCTCATTTTCCACTAGATTAATGATGAAATATTTTAATGGTTACTATAGGTCAGCTAAGGATGAAATCCAAGATGGCAGCCATTTAGAATCTATGACATGTTGTTTTTTAACCGTCAAACAAAAACTCCATCTTCCACGTAACACACCTTTTCGACTAAATCAATTACGACAAACTCAATAACAAAATGTTTTATGTTTGGAGATCCACTACGGGTTATCAAATCCAAGATGGCGGCTATGTTTTAATCCAGTTTATTCACTACATCTCTATTACAAATTCTATCGTAAATAAGCTGCTTAATTTTTTTGAGAACATTCGAAAATAAATCATTAGTGTGACGAAAATTTTCGTTTTCGCTACTTCACTCATTTTGATTTTTTTTTGTCTCTCACACGTTTTCAGTAGCTTGTTCACGCGGGAGTCTATCTAGGTTGTGATCCTGGGCACAATCATGTAAATATTATTTTCAGAATCAAACATTTTACAACCGATCGTGTCTGTTAAGCCAGCCTGGCCCCTGGGTAAAAGGTAGCCCAACAATTCGAGTAACTGTACTTGTTTTTTTAGTGATTCCGTAATCATAGCAACAACGGTGAACAATTAATACTTATATAAATAACATATCGGAAATAATAGATGTATTTATTGACCTAAATATATGGCTACATAGATGGTATAAAAAGAAAAAAAACATTTTATTTCTAATACACATCAATTTATACCATGCGAGGTATGTTTACCATGACAACCCATAATCAACTGATTTATATGTTTTTAAGCAAACACATGTGTTTAAATGTTCCATTAGCCATACAATTTCACAAATAATCACTGTAATAATCTTTTCATTCGGGTTCGTGTAATATTTCCACATACCATACTATAATGTTATTTATCATGTGTATGGCATGCTACTGATGTTTGTAAGCAAGACAACGAAATATTTCTGATATCCATAGTGGCCAGGGAATATTTTCGTAGGAGAAAAATCATCTATGTCTTCACCACGACATTGACTTGCTATGTAATGTCGTCCAAAGAGATTGCAGTTTTAACATACAGAAACTAATTATTGTATAATTTATATTTTACTAACCACGTCAGGAATACAATATAATAATAGTCAGGAATACAAAAAAATAGTCAGTAAGGGCCACAGCGTCCCAATAGTTTTTGGTGGAATCGTTGTTTTTGGTCCTGTCGCAGGCATTAAAATTTATTGTGCGACTTAGGCATGCAGCGCCCAGCAGTGTTGAAATTATTTTCTGAATTTTAGTATGAGTGTTTTAATGTCTAATATGTATCGGAAAACAGCTTGCATAGTCAGTATAGTCCAATGAACAAAAACATAGAACAAAGGCCTCTAGTGATGCCATAAGTACAGAAGTGCATTTACGACAGAAATATTTTTTTCTGATCCGTTAAAACGGTCTACTAATCCCTTATAACGTCTACTATGCCGTTATAACAGTCTACTATTCCGTTATAACGTCCACTAATACGTTATAACGGTCTCCTAATCCTTTATAGCGGTTTACTATTCCGTTATAAAGGTCGAGTATTTCGTTTTAGCGGTACAGTATTTCGCTATAACGGTATAGTATTTCGTTATAATAGTATACTAATCTGTTATAACGGTGTAGTATTTTGTTATAACGGTCTACTAATTGATTATAACGGTCTTCCACCAGGCTACTAATTAGTTAAAACGGTAAATCAATCCGTTATAACGAAATAGTAGACAGTTAGAGCGAAATACTAGACCGTCATAAGCATGATAAAGGGCTAGTAGATCGCTGTAACGAAACACTAGACCGCTATGGCGGAATAGTAGACCGTTATAGCAAAATAATAGACCCCTATAATGGAATAATACACCATTATAACGAAATACTAGACCGTAAAAACGGAAAAGTAGACCGTTATACCCGGTTAGTAGACCGTTATAACCGAATAATAGACTGTTATAACTGAATAGTAGACCGCTATAACGGATTAGTAGATAGTTAGAATGAAATACTAGACCGTTATAACGAAATACCTGAGCGTGGTAACGGATTTGTAGATCACTATAACAAAATAGTAGACCGGTATAATGAAATAATATACCGTTATAACAGAATAGTAGACCGTCATAACGGACTAGTAAACCGTTATAACGAAGTAGGTTCCCGTTACAACGAAATGTTAGACTTATAACGGAATAGTAGATTATTAAAGGGGAACAGTAGACCGTTATAATGAATTAGTAAACCGTTATAACGGATTAGTACACCGTTATAACGGATTAGTAGACCGTTATAACGGAGTAGAAAAAAACATCTCTATGTCCTAAAATGTAATTCCATTTAAAAGTCATAGCGGCGGTGTGCTCAAATAAAAAAGACGATGTCCCAAAATTGAGATGTCGGATTAACTTTTACCAATACAGGGCTACTAACTGCCCAACCAGACTGATCAAGAAAATTGCCTTTTGTTACCAGAGAGCCTTATGCAAAAGCAAACCACCGAACATCACATCACTATAATTTGGTATCATCGTAGATTTATAGCCACTGCCATAACAACACAGCAACACAACACAGCAACAACAGCCAGCTACCCAGGATTAAGATATTCTCTTACGTTATGCTGTATGTCTTTCTTATGTCTTAATCGTAGCTATACAGATGCAACTTTTTCATTAAACAACAACAAAAAAGGTGCAGGTATATAGTCTGATTTCAAGTATTTCATCCGACTTTTTACATTTTGCGCATTGAACTTATCATCCACATTGTCATCTCTGTCCTACCAGGTACTGATTTTAACCTGAGTGAAGTGTGAGGGTTAGGCGCCTTGCCCAAGGACACAACATCGAAACAATGTCCCAATATTGAGAGGGGGGGAACATGATATTTCTCTGAAAATCCTGCACCAAGCGAGATTCGAAACCGCATGGCAGGCAGCGACATTGACAGAGCTGCGCACTCTAACCATTGCGTCGTGTCCCGCTCTAAAAACAAAGGGACACATGAGTCAATAGGTTGTTGATCAAATGCATGAAAGAGGCCCATGTTATATAGTGTCTCCAGACTCGAGTTTCTCCTTATATAGAACAGAAACGGTTTGTTTTCGCCCGCAGTTTCTTTTTCAATGGCATTTTTCACAACTTTGATTGATATTGTGGAACATGAATGTAGCGCCCTGGGAGACAAAGTCGGCCTATGTAGCTATACACTCACGACGTATTGGCTCGTACAATAGTAGCAAACATCAAGCACCCAACGGTGAGGGAAACTGAAAAATACTCATTTTAGTGCCAAGAGGGACGTGGCACAATGGTACAACGGGGTGAACATAGCGCTGAGACATCACTGTTTCGATGCTGTGTCCTTGGGCAATGTACCTCGCCCTCACGGGCTTCACTTCACTCAGGTGTAAATGAGTACATGTTTTAATGATTACAAATTTTGGTAGGGCATAGATGGCAAGCGATAAGTTCATATCGCCGCAATGGTTGCAGTGCCGTATGCTCCAAAAGGGAGTTGAAATGGTACATAAATAAACAAGTCTAGTGACCAGGGGTAATGTATATGAAGCGAACAAAGCATATTGTATGTGCTTTTATATAAGAACTACCAGTATTATTATTATTATAAATATACCCCTTTCCGGAGTCATGAAACGGTCATAGCTAATTGAAATCCCATGTTACAAGTGATTGTCAAGTGATTTTCCCACTACTCGTAAGTGTGTGAATATTTATTTGAGTATAGTTGGTATGGCGTCATATTGCGATTGCTTTATTTTTGGAAATGAAAAACATAATTATGATGTGAGATTGTTGAATAGGTTTAAGATGCTTGTGCATCCTGGTGCTGTACATTTAAGGAAGATTGAGATAATTTGAAGGAATGAAGACAACTAAGTTCACAGTAGGCTATTCACGCCATCAAACCGTTATTGACATTCACCATGAAAAATCCCGATTTTATTCGAGTTTTATTAATCCTTTATATAATCCATCTCAAGCAGTGGGCGATTGTGTATACTATGAAAAATAGATTTAAAAAAATAACTTTTGCTTTTAATGATGTGATCATTATCATACATTATTACTGGCTCAGCAAAACTCGAGCTTCAATTATTTGCTTGAATTCGTCGTCGTCTTCTCTACATTCTGCTCAATATAAATCTTCGTTTGAAATCGCCTCACCAGTTGCAATTTCTGGGCAATGAAGATATGGTGATCTGTGTCCTTAAATTTAAAGGTAAACAATCTATTATTATTGTGTGAATGTGCGTGTGCATGGATCCCATTGTCTGCTTTACTGTCAGCGGGACATTTTAATAGGTCACCTCCTCTGCATGTGATGCAACAATCTCAATCAATGTTGTACAGGATGCATGTGCACAATAATATTCTGGAGTGTGTGGGGGGGGGGGGGGGGGTATTGGGAGGTAATATGCCAAAACCCTTGTCCGTGCATGTACAGTATTGAACAAAAACACGCTTTTGAACATAATATAATTTTGACCAAAATGACACCCTTTAATATACAATTTGGGATTAAAAACTCCCTTGAATATGCTTTTAAAGCATACTTTGGAATTTACAGGATTACATAAATTATGTATAAACGATGACACAGTTAGATGTTCACAGCTTGTGGGCTTTTGCTAGAAAATAGCCCTTGCAAAATGTCAAGAAAAACGCTGAGACATCAAAGAGAACATGCGCCACCGGCATTGAAAAATCAGTACTCAGCGGTAATAAGCACGGTATGACGTCATAAAATGATGACGTCATAAAATTTTCGAAGACGGGATAATCAAGATGGGGGGGGGGAGTAATTATTTTTTCGCAAATAATATTTTAAACATATATATATTTTTATATTATATAAATATTTTGTAAAAAAAATATATGGTTATCTGTCAGAGGAAATTTCGTAGGTATTCATGGGAACATGATTATTACTGTATATCCTCACTTGCTTATGTTATCACTCTTATCTGAAATTGTCTATAATGTTCTAAAGAAGGCTGGGAGTGTTAATATAAAGTTGGGTGCCGATATAACCCGTTAATTTGGAGAATAAAGACAGGTACAATTAAATTTCTGTATTTTTGTATGCCTGGTTGCTATGGCAACCGGCAATTTCAAATTAACCACGTGTTTTACTGCCGTTTTATGTCCAAGGTATTGTATGTTGTCGTGAATATCAGTTTTAAAGGGGATTTATTTATTCAGCTCACTTGAAATCACGGATAGTACATATATTACTGATATAGGTTTTTAGCGTTACAATAGTTACGTAAAACATGTTTTTCACTAAGATAATTGACTACGATTTTTGGGCTACCCTTCTGAAATTGTTCAGTAGTGTCAAAAGAGTAACTGTGCCAAGTTTCATACTATTGTCCAGCCGGTCACGCTTTTTCCTGATTTGGGCTATAATCCACCCTACTATAAATGAAGTGTACACAGAGCTCCATAGATTATGGGCCAGTGTTTAAAATGTTTTCCACTTGATTATGCCTTTGCTTATAGAAACAAGAACAAATCGCTACATACATAGGCCTAACTGGTATTTAATTAAAACACTGCCACGGACTAAAATCAAATTACGATGCCTTGCTAATCGTATGCCTGATCATTCTTACTCTGACCCTAAACAATCGCGTCTATCCTTATTGATCCTATTACCATCTTAACAACTCTTAAAATGACGAGATCGTGTATATTTTTCTGACAATCGGGAGTGATTAACCCTTACCACGCTGAATTTATTTTTAAAAACTATGGAAACCAAAGGGTTTTTGTCAACTTACAATCATAATAATTCTCTTAGTTAGCTCTTTCTGCTATATTTGCATACCTATGTTATGGGTCTAAGGCCATTATAATTTGTAGAATTCTTTCACCACAGGGAACGACTTTATACTTCATATTCTGACATGTAAAGACGTCAGATTTCGACGGTCCCCGCGCTGGAGAGGTCAATCAGTGATCGTGTCTATTCCCAGAACCATTGCACTTTATCGTAAACGATCTCAACATATTATCATAACCGATCGCCGCAATTCTTGATATTTTCGCCCTAATTAGATCTGAAATCGTGCGATCATCGTTAGCAAATCGCAGTCATCCTTTAGGTAACCCATTTTATAGGATCATTTTACAATCAAATTGGTGTAGACCTATTGATCGCAAAAGATTACACACTGATCTTAGTCCGGTGGAACCCATAGCCGTTGATATTAACAATGTTGTGTTTATGTTGCGCTGGCGTCACAGACGGTGCACCAACATTCAAACAATATTGGCCCAACGTCTCTTATTTGTGGAAAATACCAGGTAACATCATGTGTAATAATAATAATGTCATGATCACATATTAAAAGTACTGCAGACATATATTTGTATTATTAGTAGGACAATAATTTTATTAAAATAATTGCAAATAACCCCTGATAACATGACATTAAAAAAACATTTTTTAATCGTTAGACATATTATGTTCACCCGGTCCAATTTGAATGACATATTTGTGTTGATTTCACTATTATATTAGAGCCTACTGTCATAGCACCCTATAGCGCAATATTTTTTGGATGCAAATAGTTGCTTCATTAGTTATACCAGATATTTATGTTTAGATTGGTTATCCTTTAGCTGAATGCCACTGGAAAAAGGCTGCTCTCACATATAGGCGATTATGCTAGTGAATATAGCGAATATGAATCTTTGAAATTCGCAGTGAATTTGCCCAAAAATTGTGAATAGATAGCGAATATTTATAACCCGGTTATCCCTCGACCTGTCCTTACGAATATATTGTAAATGCACTGCGAATGTTTGCCACCACTTGCGAATGCTCTACGAATTGCTAACATTAGCACACACATAGGTGAATATGCTAGCGTAAGTGCTTATACGAACGGAAATATTTGACATTCTCTCAAAACTCGCAGAGTATTTGTAAGCGTTGGAAACACATTCGAAACGTTCGCAAGTAAAGCCATAGTCAACTCTTAGTATTTGCGGGACACTGTGGTCCCATAATTCAAAGTGACCCATGGGAATTCCACAATAAGGTTACAGCCATGATCAGGGCCCTGACAACACAGCCGTGATCAGGAAAAACACATTAATCGACATTTTGGCGAAAATGACTTTAAAAAAAAAAAAGATGTTTATTACACATGTTAGACCCTACACTAAAAATTAGTTGGTAAAATTTTGTGTCTCATTTTCTGATCATTGTCGAGTAATCGCCCCGTCAAAATCTCCTTTTTTTTTAATTTGCAGAAATGGTAATCATTTAGAATAGGGGACGATATTTTTATGACGTCGGGACCACATTTTCTGTCCTATATAGCGAGGGAAATGTTATTTTTTAAATAAAGTATTTTTTTTGATGTTTGGACCACATTCCTCCCGTATAGAGACGCCATGTGGTCCCTGGACCACATTTTTTTCCCGTGTTTTCGGCCATTTTCTTTTATTGCTGAGCGCTCCTCTCGGCAGCCCACTAGGCCTATCTGAAAAAATAGTCCCTTGCTTTTTAGTCTATTTTTGCCGTATAGACGAGATATTTGTGTGATAACAAATAATAATGATTTTTCGTCTTTTAGTTTATAGTTATTTTTAACTGAAAGACACCTGTCTTTCAGTTTATGTAGTCTAGACTAGACAATATCTCTTCAACTGAGAGACACTATTTTCTTAGACTATTCACGGACAATGTATTACTACCGCCGGCCTTATCACCCTTGAAAAAATAGTCCCTTGTTATTATTATCGCAACACAAATATAGTCACATAATAAAATATAAAAATACGCGTCTTTCAGTAAATATACTTTTTTATAAACTAAAAGACGCACGCTTTTAAGTTTTTGTCTCATTTTAAACTGAAAGACGCTCAATGCTGACAATGTATTACTACGCCGTTTTGTTGACAAGAGCGGGCTTCACAATGGCGGCCGATTCGAAACGGACGACGTGAATTCATCATCTGGGCTTTGGACCACATTTGGCACCACTTTCCGTCGTGATGGACCACATTTACGGCGCTATATAGGACAGAAAATGTGGCCCATTTAATGGACCACATTCACAGGTGAGGGACCACATTTTCGTAGCTATTAGACGGGAAATGTGGTCCATCTAACGTTAACTGGATGAATTTGTAAAAAATGACCCAAAACACTGATTTAAAATGTGGTCCAGGGACCACATTGTCGTCTCTATATGGGAGGAATGTGGTCCAAACATCATAAAAAGTACTTTATTTAAAAAATAAATGTGGTCCAATTAATTATGGACCACATTTCCTTCGCTATATAGAACAGAAAATGTGGTCCCGACGTCATAAAAATAGCGTCCCTTATTCTAAAGGATTACCGCAGGAATTGATCTGGAAAAACAATTTTTTTTCAGGAAAAACACATTTTAGTACTATTCTGATCAGGAAGAACACATTTTTTCCTGATCAGAATAGACTAGGCTAGGCCTCTATGCTAAAATGTGTTTTTTTTCCTGAAAATAATGTGTAAAACGTTACTTTTGAACCTGTGGCTGCAGAAAAAATGGCCAATATCAAATTTATGTTTAGGTCAGATCAAAACAAATCACTTCTGATCTTATATTTATCCTCTGCCTCGCTTATAATAGTTCTTCCGTTTGTCCGTCCGACCGTCCGTCCGTCGTGCCGTCCATTCATCACTAGCCTTGGCTAATCGATATATTAATAACTGTTTCAGCTGCAGTGGTCACATTTGTATCTGGCGAATATCTCGCTGAAATTCGAACATGGGTGACCTTGACCTATTTTTGCAGATCGTACAGGTCAAAGGTCACGCTTGCCTTATTTCCAATCAATATATAAAGACCGCTCTAAGAAACGGTTCTAGTTACAGTGTCCCAGTCTGCACCACTGGTGTATCTGGTGAATATCGCGGTCAAGTTGAGATATAGGCGACTGTTACATATGTTTTAAACAATGGGTGACGACTAAAGGTCAAGGTCAATGCCATATAACATGTATAATTTTAACAAATTTATATTTAAACAACAAATGCGAGAGTTTGTTGTATTGTGGTCTTGTCGGTCCAGTGTTTCAAGATTGATTATTTCAGTTACAGGTCACGATTAAACAGAATATGTCAAGGTCGTCAGACATCACGTGATGTAACTGTATGTATAGTTGATACATGCACACAAAACGAGTAACTTTTTCAATTGTGTATGAGGCTTTGTATGCACGTTTTCTCATCATTGGGCAGCAGCGAAACATTCAGCTCCTTCCAGTGTTTCAGTACGAGCTTTCCCCTGTACAACATTCTTTGGTCGATGAATTTGTAAATCTGCTGGGCGGCGGCCCTAGGGTAGTGGTTAGCACCGCTGCCTTTCACGCCAGTGTTCGGTTGTTCGTTTACCGGTCTCGGCGGTTTGAAAAAACAACAAAAATGTTTCTTCCTCATCCACTTGTGAAACTCAGTATTGTGGGGGACCTCCGTGACCTATAGGTAGCGTGTTCGGCCTCAGACCTCCAGGGTTTGAATTTCGAATCCCGTGTCTGGAGGGCAGTGTCATTTCACTCATCTCACCATCCTCAGGAGGTTCTCCTGGCCCAATTTAGCCTGTATGTGCACAGGAGGGCATAAAGCCAGATTCATTTCATTTGGATATCTGCTAAAGGGTGACAGGTCTGTACTGAAGAGATTGCAGACAGTTGTAAGGCATGCCTCACAAGTGGTGAAAAGTACTAAGGTGCAACTATCTTTGTCATCTTTGCTCGATAGGCATATGAAGAATTAAGTGCCAAAGATCATAAGTGTCAGAGAAGAGCTGGTGAGGGTGCTGCAATATATATAAACTGACTTCTAAATCGCGATGCAATAAGCCACAGCCAACAAGCGCCAGCTGAATCAACTTCTCTGCAGTTTCAGTCATGGACACAACATCAGCATGGTGGGAAGAGAAAATTGTCTTGTACATCACAATGAGGCTAAAATAACCTTGGTAAGCTACATGTACAAGTTGAAATTTGGTGAAAAAGGTGAGGCAGTGGGACAGATCAGTGCTTGATATTAACACCATGCTGTCATTGCGCTGAGAGGAAATGCCAAGGTCTGTCACAGTGCGACACGGTTTCTTTCTCATGTGGAAAGGGCAAGGTCCCAGCATTAAAAAAAACAATATCCCTGCACTAGATGAGGTACTGGGGGAGCATGATGTCACAGAAAGTGACTTGATGGATATAATAGGTCAGACATTTTTCTTATCAGTCTACTCAGAGAATATATTGTCAACTGCACCGGTACAACATCCATCGCAAAAAACCTCCTACACTGAATTCCCTGCCCCCCCCCCCCCCCATACGAAAATCAACCTGGATCTCCATAATCGTCGCGCTCGTCTCCAAATGTGGAAGGCTCTCGCTCCGGAAATGTCACAAATCAAAAGCAACTCAAGAGATCGCCAACTTGGCTGGCAGATTGCAGAAGGTTCGCAAGTGATGAAATTTACTTCCAAGGCTTCTTGGTGTCATCAGTCTTAGATATTGTGGAGAGCCTCCGCGATCGAGTGGTATCGTGCTCGGCCTCAGACCGCCAGGGCTCGAATTTAGAATCCTGTGTCTGGAGAGCAGCGTCATTTCATTCATCTCACCATTGTCAGGAGGTTTCCCTGGTCCAGTTTAGCCTATATGTGTACAAAGGTGGCCTATAACTCCCATTCATTTAATTCAGTCTTAGATGATTGTTGCAAAGAATCAGAGGAAATTCATGTTGAGGAGGAAGAGGAGGAGGGCGAGTCCGAAGTCGGGGGGATAGAAAACAATGAACTGTTAGATTTTTTGTATATATAAGCTTATCGTACATGAAGTGTTAGGATGTTAGAGTATGTTTCAATGGTTTGTTATATCTGTGTTGTTCACACCTTGTCAATAACACCCAGGTAGCCTGTGTTAATTGTATGGATAACTTTTTTGGGCAAAATGATTATTTCACTGTTTTTTTATTGAATCAGGGCCGTTGTTATGTGGTGATAATTATGTGGACGCCCATCAGTCTTTAATTTGTGTGGCCCATGACACGAACCTCTTTGTTTTGCCAGCAAGTATAATGCGCTGTTTATTTACGTATGTCGGCCTACTGTAGCCTGTGTATAGCTGCAGGTTAGACCAAAAATTGAATGAAAATTGCCATTGAAAGAATTTTTACCTCTAAATTGCGCCAGAATGCAGCTATAGAGCCTATTTTTTCAACATTTATGCGGGATGCTCCCAGCCCCCATATTACATTTAGGGATGGTCGTTCTGTACCCCCCCCCCCCTTGTCTTAGTTTGTATACGGACCTGTGAATGACTCAGCGATAGGCATATGGCTAATTACCCTAGAATTGATACTCACAGAAGAGCCAATTTTGACCTACCTAGACAAAATTAGACTATAGCAGGTTTAGGGGTATTCAAGGGTGAGTTTTCAGGTACAGCAGCTGCATAGATATAAGGGTTTTATTGTAAAAGTGAAGCAAAAGAACCCAACTATTTTAAAGTGTGATGTATAACAATTGTTGGCCTATGTCTACATAGCCTATAAATAATGAGCTACGAGAAGAATATAATTGGCATTCAAGTTTGATTGTTTTGGTTTAATTTAATGACTATGCCTCCGCTGTTACCGCCTCCCCCCCCCCCATTTCTTTGACCTACATCGTACCTTCCCCCTACCTAAAAATAATTGAAACCAAAGATGCCCTATATTTTTTTTGAAAAGACAGTCAAAATAAATGAAAGTATCCTTTTCATCTATCTGCCCCCCACCAAAAAAAAATCGAAAGATGCTTTTTAGCAAACAAATAAATTAATATCTTACAGAGCTCCAGATATTTTTTTGGTTTTAGGAGTATTTCACTCATTGAAATGGGTGATAAGGAGTGAAATATAATGACAAAATATACAACGAGTATTTTTCATACAACAACATTCAGGTCACACTCAGGTCACATAGTTCTGCTGAGTGCTCACGTACAAAATACAACAAATTGTTTCATTTTTCCTGTTTCTTTTTATTTTGATAGGTATTTTAATGGGCAATAATACTCCTCAGATTTTTTATCAATGAGTTATTTTGTTTTTACATGCGTATTTTACGGATATATAAGCATGTTATCTGGAGCACTGATCTTAGGTAAATTATTCTATTCGTTTGACCCATCTGCCCCCCCCACCCCATTCGAAAACAATTAAATCTGAAAAAACTACTGAAATTATTTTTTTTGTAAATATTAACCTTCACCCCCACTGCTTATTTTTCAATTTTGTGTGACCGGTCACCAACCCCGCCTCCCCCCCTACCCAACTGAAAACAATGGAATCCCAAGAGGTTATTAAGAAAAATAAATTGTAGAAAGTTACCTTCACCCCCCTCTTATTATTTCAATTTTGTTGTGATCCCCCCGCCACTCGACCCCCCTTCTTTTTTTTTCAAATTTGTTTTGACTCCCTGTCTGCCCCACCTCTGGAAAAAAAAATCAAATGTCCCTCCCCGCCCGTAAAAAAAAATCCAGAGAAACTACTAGATCTACGTTAAATGGAAAAAAACCCTTGAAATAAATATTTGTTAACCTCCCTCTCCCCCCATGTGCCCCCCCCCCCTGACTGATTTTTTAATCGACCTTGATTAGGCCAGCCTTAAAAATATATTTGTTTCGGATATCATATCAGCTAAAAAAAATTCATGCGGAAGGGAGGTAATTTAACCCTTACACTGCTATGTGCGACTATAGTCGCCCAAAATAAACAAAGCGCTGTCGTCGAGTAAATTCTTTAAAAAAAAAGATTTTTTTTTACTTTTGTTTTGCAAAAATAGGAAATGCGGGAATTTCGTCTCTATATCCAGCCTAACTGGTGAATGCGCAACACAAAAAGTATAAAAATTGCAGTTTTAGTCTATGTACATGTTTACATCATATGGTCAGACTATTAGGAACCCGAAATAAAATCACCGATTTGTTTATGATTTTAGCCTGGGCCAGTTCCTTTAATTAAATTTAATAATTTCTCTAAGAGCATGCCTCCGACCCCTCTAGACAGTAATACAAGGAGGCTGCCTGAGTCAGATATATGATAGGCGCCTCCTGTCAGTCAAATCCTGGATCCGTCAATTAGTGCAAGAGCATTGTGATAATCTTGTTATTTGAAATTTGCTGACAAGGATCTTGTTGACAAAATGGAACCATTGGATTCTGTGATAAATTAAACCAAAACAATCAAACTTGAGCAAATAAATGGTTAATTTACGTAACCGAATATACTAAAAGCTGTTTTCCAGGAATTATAGCGGGGCTTCTACCCATACATACGAATGCTGAAACATCCTTTAAATCCACCTTGTGTCTGTTTTTAATTCAAGATGGCCGTCATCACGGTAACGCCATTTTTCGAAAAACCAAGGGTACACTCCATGCATTTCATCACTTTTACAATTTGAAAATAATTTATTGTGTGTTTACCCAGGATTTGAGGTACGAAAAGGAATAATACCAGTTCTTGCCTTAAAGGGACCCCTTGGGAGGAGACATTTTCAATTTTGCCAATTTTGAAAATTTAACTCATGTGAAGTTATACAGCCTACCGATCTTAACTAAGAATACAAAAAAGTCAAAAAACAATTTAAAAGCACCGAAAAAGAGTGAAATAGTTTAATTTCCAGGTCGTATATTGCCATTTGAACAAAACAAGTCAGCAATATACAGCACTTTAAACCACATATTCCCACGTCTTGGACCGGGAGATAAAAGCAATCACCCCTAATTAGTGTCTGATTGGTGTCTTGTAGCCAGGACATGAGGTGATACACCTGCAGCACTCCCCAACGCTGGGCTGACGGCATCACCATGTGGCCCAATGCTGTAGGAACATTTAACCGTCCTTTAGCAAGTGTTTAGGTGTACAAAAAATTTGTTTTGGTTTTAAGCGGTTTCATAGAAATGTTGATAAAAAATATTTTTAAAAATCTAAAAATCCTGAAAAAAATAAAATCATGATCTTGGGGATACACTACTTCATTGCAAAACTAAAAACGAAAATTGATGTTATCCCAAGGGACTGCTTTAATATATATCCAAGATCAACCACACGCTCTAACAAAATTATTCTGGCACGTGTGATGTCTCTCAAAAAAAAGTAATACTACACATGGGTGGTAGGGGTGGAGACCATGTGTTGCTTGTTATGCGGTCACCATTCTAGGTTATTTTTTTCAAATTATCAGTTTGAGTGGATTCGTTCAGTAGTACCACGAGTACTATTAAATTCAGAAACCGTAAGGTATTTCTAATAGTATTATTGTCTACTTATCCCCTTAGAACATTATACATGTTATATCACTCATATTGTAATAATCCTACCGATTTATTGTGACGCAATAGAAGTCCCTGACCAGAATATTGTTATTTATTAGTAAAAATGATTTATCATGGTTATTGTGACACACATATAACATGGCGTTAAAGGTCGCTAGGCATCAACATTCCAATTATAGGGTGGGCGGGGGCTCTATGGTAGTGGTTAGCACCGCTGCCTTTCATGCCAGAGTTCGGGGTTCGGTTCCCGGTCTCGGCAGTTTGAAAAAAAAAATGTTTCTTCCCCATCCACGTGTGAAAGTCAGTATTGTGGGGAGCCTCCGTGACAGAGAGGTAGCGTGCTCGGCCTCAGACCGCCAGGGCTCGAATTTCGAATCCTGTGTCTGAGGACAGTGTCATCTCAATCATCTCACCATCCTCAGGAGGTTCTCCTGGCCCAGTTTAGCCTATATGTGCACAAAGGTGGCCTAAAGCCCGATTCATTTCATTTCCGATTGCAGGGTTTGACGAATTTAACCTGTTGTTAGCGCAGCCTGATCCGTCAGATTTTAAAGTGATGAGTCACATAATACCATGTCCTAACGATATACGCCATATTCTCAAAAAATAAAATGTCATTTTCTGGCTTTATACTGCCGTATCCCGACATTGTTATACACATCCTGATAATAACATAGTCATAGTGCCATGCAGCTTGATATAATAATGACGATGTTAGTTATATCTCGATTTTATAGTGCATATTCGGACATTTTTGTGCCATATCCAGACATTAAGATGACATTTAATGATGCCAAACATGCATATCCTAGCATATCCATGCATATTATAATGCAAACATATTGTCATATCATGAAAAAAAGTACTTACCCTGATAAAAAATGTCGTTCCCTGACCACTGCCCCACATCCTGACATAAAAAATATAATTTATTGACAACAAAATGCCACATGGTGACGCCATACTGTCATGTCCTTATATTACAACATGCTATATTGGCACATTAATATGCCAGATCTTGATATTATAATGCCTCATCCTTCTATTATGAGGCCATATTGTGTTATTAAGCTGCTATATAGGCTACTGATATTATAATGCTGTATACTGACATTAATATGCCACATAATGAAAATAGAATGTCATAGCTTGGTATAAACATGATATCGAAAATGGTATAATCTAATGATATAAGACTATATTGTGACATTAAAGTGGCATATCCTGATATTACAATGCCATATCCTGACTATATAGTGCAATCTCCTGCAATATTATTGTCATATCGAGACGTTAAACGGCCATAACCTGATAATATAATTCCAAATATTGCATAGCCTGACAGTCAAATGTGATATCCTGACATTAAAATTTCATTTACTTATATTAGAATGTCGTCCCCCGACCATACACTGCCATATAATTTTATATGATGATATTGTAATGCCACATCCTGACATAAAAGCTCCTCTAACCCATGAATACATTTCAAGTCATAAATTTGCTTCAAAGAACTTTTGAAAAATAGTCGTCTGCGCAGTAAGGCTTATTTTATATGTTTCAGTCCAGTTTAAAAAAACTGATATATTTAGATCTAAATAGCAGTGGCGTAAACAGAAGTGGGTTCTATGTTAATATGGCATCCAAAATTTCTAGGGGGTACTAGGGAGTAACTCCACTACATACTCGTTACCTCGTTAGCTCGAGATAACTGATCAGGTTGTTTTGCCAGTTAAATTTATTATATGGTCCGCGGGCGCGAGATTTCACCTACGTAGAATGTCATCTATACAATTTGAAGGCGGCGGTAATATTTATTAGTAAAAGTAAATCACATTAGAAATAGATCATGTATTTGAATCTGTAAGAAATAATAACCGGCGTGTTTCTCTTCTGTGAAAATTGCATTTAATATTAAATATTCATCTGTTTATTCAGCTCATACGAAAATTCTATTTTATCATATCATTAAAAATAATAATATTGTGTAAGATTTTCCTAGCACTCGCTGCACGATGGTAATTGACTTTATTTTATCATTCTTTACGTCAGAATTTGTACGTAGGTATAATTTTATAGGCCTATGTTCACATCCTGGATATCTGGTCCAACATTAAATCAACAATAAACCAGTATACATGTAGCTATGTTTCCTGGAAGTCGTTCATTTCCACTTAACTCATACCTTTGCACACGGCACACACCTAACATGGGAGATACAAAAGCAGACAAAATAATGGATTTGTTTTTCTAGAGGTTGGCAGCCCTACAGATATTTTTGGCTACCTCTACAGTTAAAACTAATAATTATGTCATTATACCTGAAGATTTTTTATGTGATGAAATATACAGACAGATTTTATATATTTTTTCATTTTTATGGAATTTTGAATATGTTTCATTCCGTTGCAAATATATTTAATATTGAAATTAAATAGTCATCTATTGGTCATATTTGTTGAACTCATACAGAGCTCATTGTTTAAAGTCGATCCCCGCACTGAAAGAGTAAAATATTTATAATGACCGTTTATATTTCTGTCAAAATCTATTCTATCGATTCAAGGCAAAGTTGAAATGTTTTCCAAAACACGTTAACTGACATTAATCAAATGTGCAGGTAGCTGTTGAAGACCAGAACGTTACACGTTACATATTTAGCCCATTTACACAGTTTGCGATAAGTCGCAGTGGATTAATGTTGGGGCAGCATCGCAAATGTGTTTCAATGTGAATTATCGAGCGTTAAGGTTTCACCACACAAATTAATTGTCGCACAGTTCCTTTTTTAAAATGTGTGGCTCCTTGCAGCAGCCTCGGTGGTACATATTACAGATATATCATTTTGCTACCAATTAGAATCGATTCTGTGATGATTTGCTGTAGCAAAAGCATCGAAATAAGCAAAGATATGGTAACAGGAAGTCCTTGCGCTACCAGTAACCAGGCTCTTCTCAAAACCGCGATCATTTTTTTGCTAGGTCGCTCAGTGGAGAGTGGGCAAGAGGTTATTATGGGCCCAAATAAAAAATACGTCAGTTCCACATGCCTTTTCTATGTTTTATATTGAAAGAGAACAGACTGATGGTTAAAATGATATATAGGGTTATTTACATTTCTCCACTTTAGGTGCAAAACACACCAACGCGAACGTCAGCGCGATTAGGCACGTGAAGAGTGACGCGACGACTGACGCGAAAATTACATGACTGTCCACACACCAACGCGACGACCAACGCGACATGTGAGGCGCGACAGCCGGCGGGCGGGGGCCCCAGGGTAGTGGTTAGCACCGCTGCCTTTCACGCTAGAGTTCGGGGTTCAGTTCCCGGTCTCGGCGGTTTGAAAGAAACAAAAATGTTTCTCCCCATCCACGTGTAAAACTCAGTATTGTGGGGAGCCTTCGTGACCGTGAGGTAGCGTGCTCGGCCTCCGACCGCCAGGGCTCAAATTTCGAATCCTGTGTCTGGAGGACAGTGTCATCTCATTCATCTCACCATCCTCAGGAGGTTCTCCTGGCCCAGTTTAGCCTATATGTGCACAAAGGTGGCCTAAAGCCCGATTCATTCCATTTCATTTGCGACAACCGGCGTGACGAAAATGTAACAGTTTTGAAAATGGTCGCGATGCCTATTGCGCTCGCGTACGTCGTCGCGCTTGTTAAGTTTTGGCAATGATCAATAATGTGTTTGAAAAACTGACGCGACGTCATTTAAAGCTGACAATCACGTCACCAATTCCAGCTATATAGAAATGATTGTATGTATGTGTAATACAGTAAATGATGGGAAAATATCACATTATATAATGATGTACGAAAAAGTGGACAACATCCACGAAAAAGTGGACAACATCAGTAAAAAATAAAAATCACCAAATCTGGCTTATTATCACATTTTCTTATGTAAAATGTTATAGTCTTTCTTAAAAAAAATAGTTTTCTTATCAGTTAGTCTTTTTTTTATGATATTTGCCTTCTAATAGCTCAGTGTCTCAGGTTTAGAAAATAATTGGCCCCCCACCCCCCACTTGCAATGCATTCTGTTTTCCATTATTATCATAACTCTTAAAATGAACTTGACCATTTCATATATTCATATGTTAAAATATATTCCATCTCGGAGTGTCCCGTACAACACCAAAATTCATTACTTTTCCCCCTACCATTCTCTAAGAATGCTGCACAATGAAGATTATAAATGTTCACTTTTGTTTAGTCTTTAGCAATATTATCAGCCATTCTTTTCAGTAATATTCCATATTGCTCTCGATATAAAAGTAATTATTTTCTTGTCCCGTACAACACTCATGTCCCGTACAACACCTTTGTCCCGTACAACATCCTTACCAATTGTATTTTCCTTTGTTTTCTTTTGGAATTTATTAACTTATAAAGAAAATATTTAATAAAATATTCCTTACTGCATTAGATGTCAAAATATTTACAATAACTGTAAGTAGTGGTCATTATCATGCCTTGTGCTTCATCTATCATCAAAATAATTTGTAATGCCAAAAATATTGAAAGCTATCAACATAAAATCTTTGCAAGCAATTACAATACCTGTATATCTGCTGTTCTGGTGGACCAATTGTTCATACAGCTGTATTTGGTCCACTTATTAAAAATATCATCCCACACAAGACAAATGCACATTTGGGGTAAACATGGTTATTTTTAGGTCATTCTGGGGTCATTTAAGATCATTTTGGGGCCAGAAACTCTATTATTATATGTTTCTGGAATAAAGTTTGCCATATCAGTGAACAAATTTCTCTTTTTTCATTTCTTTGATTGACATCCGTCTGGACAACCACAGATTTTCATCCAACAGTGACAGGTACAGTCACTGACTGTGAGCCGTAACTACTACTAGTCTAGCTTATCATACTTATGGCAATGCCCAACCAAATTTTGACCATCACTTTTTTGGCTGTCAAACATAGTTAATAAATTGTGGTCGTGATCAAACTTATACTTTACTTCTGTTCTCATTTTTGGGCAGACAACTTTAAATTGTGGCGGACAACCAAAATATTGGTTATTTTTAGGTCATTCAAAATGCGGACAACCAATATTTTGAACCTTATTTCCAGCACCATCAATTTTGATAAAGGCTCCTCCCCAGTCTTTACACCACCGAAGGAGTATCTACTTGTATGCTTCTTGCCACAGTCTCTTTTCCCTTATTTCCAGCACCATCAATTTTGATAAAGGCTCCTCCCCAGTCTTTACACCACCGAAGGAGTATCTACTTGTATGCTTCTTGCCACAGTCTCTTTTAAAACAATATGGCTATCTTTGGTGAGTTTACCAAAGTCTATATCATGTGAATGAACCCACACCAGCTCATCCTCATCTGGGATTCTGCTTGCATGTTCAACAATCAAGTTCTGCTGTGATTTTTAAAATTACGCACCCCTTTGCCAGTAAAATTCCCTGCAGAAGATGCGCTGCAGCACTCTTCATAGCCGATGAAGCTGAGCAAGGTCAACGCAAGCCTGCTATTTCCTCACTAGACAGGGGATTCAACTGTGTGGCTCGGGGTTCCTGATCAAAAGCATACTCACGACCACGCTGAAGTGCCAGATCCTGGGTAGCCCTCTGACACATAGAAATGTGAAGCTCCAGTGCAGATGTGGGACGGACTGGGATGAAAGAACACTTGACAACATATTGGGAAAGTGGCTCTAGGTTGCCAGCAAGCAGCACTTGATGCAGTGCGGGAAGATGGTGACAAGTCCTTCTTGAATAACGTAGCCCTACCGAGTTCAACCATGTTGAGAAAGGGTATACTCGTAGTGACCCAAACCATGCAAGAACCGTCAGTGCAACCATGATGAAATCACAGAACAGGTGAAGAAGGCATGATTGAACAATCTGGTTGTTAGAGGAAGGGACCGAAAGTATCAAAGTCACACTTGTGATGTCATAGTGGGGCTGTTGTGTAGTTAATTTTTCCTAACCTACCTTCTTGGAACATTGCATGCTTCTTGGCCTTGCCGGTATCTATGAGAACCTTCTCAAATAGTTCCACTGAGAGGATTTGTGGCCACCGTTTGACACCACCTTGCTGAGAGCTGTGATTGTTGTTGCAACAGGAGATTTACTTTGCTAGAACGACTTGCCAGCTTGAGTGTCTGAAAGACCTATCCCCCCCTCCCCCCCCTCCCGCCCCCCTAGATTTTTATTTCACAAATCCATGTGGCTAGCTACACCCCTGGAGGGGAATGTGCTCTGAGGTAAAAAGTGGCTGCGATCATGTCACCAATTCGGAGATTTTGTTAGACTGAATCGGCATCTGGGCATGCCGGATAATCAGAAGGATCTGTATGTAATTGTATTACTGCATTTTCAGCCATTCTCTCAAATTTTATCTGAATTCAGCTAAAATACTAAAACAGGTGTCACCAGCTCAATCGAATTGGATCAGTTCCTTTCAAATAGGTGTTAAAATGTGCAATAGCTATATAGTAAAGCATGATCATTTTGATGATGTCAATCATAGAAATGAAAAACGAAAAATTAGTTCACTGATCAATACGGGAAATTTTATTGAAGAAGCTAGCTGATATTTTGAGTTTCTGCTCCCAAAATGACCTCAAATGACTTCAAAATGACCTTAGAATGACCTAAAAATAACCATGTTGACCCCGAATCTGTATTTGTCTTGTGGGATGACATTCTTAACAAGTGAACCAAATATGAAGAAAATTGATCCAGCAAAATGGCCGATATATTATGCCGGAGTCGACCGGTGAATTGCAGCTATTTTCTTTACTACTAACGCCAAAATTGCCAAAAACATTAAAACAGGCGCCTTCTCAATTTAAAGTGTATTATTTGGTTCCTTTCAAATTGGTCTTAAAATACTCCTTTGGTATGATAAAGCATTGTGATGTCAATCAAAGAAATGAAAAAGGAGAAATTTGTTCACTGATAAGGCAAACTTCATTGTGGAAACGGTTATTCGCTTTTCTGACCTCAAAATGACCTCAAATGACCCCAAAATGAGCCTAGAAAGACCTAAAATTAACCCTGTTGACCCCAAATGTGTACTTGTCTTGTGTGGGATAATATTTTCAATAAGTGGACCAAATATGAAGATAATTGGTCTACCAGAACAGCAGATATATACAGGTTATGTAATTGCTTGCCAGAATTGATAGGTGAATTTCAGCTACCGGTATGTATTTTCTTGGCTCCTATCGCCAAGAAACATCAAAAAAGCATTATTATCTCCAGTTTTGAAGCAAACACGAGACGTTGAGCCAATGTTGCTCTAATACTGGTTCACCATCTGCGACTGACATTAAACCAACATTGATTCAATATCTCGTGTTTGCTGGGACATGAGTGCATCAGCCACCTGGTGAATACATGCACCATCATGTGTCAAGAGCCATCTGGTGAATGGTTTAATTTGTTTTAACGTGTTGTGCATCTGGTATGTGGTATACAATAATTAATAAACACGAACTAAGTTGTGGAATACAAATGCATGCGCAAAAACCAATGGATTCAAATGACAGTCTAATAAATTGCACGCACTAATAAGTTTCTTTCAACTTTCCATATATGGCGATATATTATTTCACAGACACGAACTAGGAAATACTTTCTGGGATTCAGTCATATTTTTGCTTTTTTCGATCCCTATTTTTTCTCGTCAACACACGACGTTTCTATTTTAGCGAAAACTATACTATACGTGTATTTTACTGACATCAGGTCGTGACAATTATTTTTGTTTTGAAAACCGGTAAAAAAACATAGCTGCAAATCGTCTCTTTTGTCCAGTATTACTGTAATTTTAAATGGATGTTGTTACTTTCATCAGACTAATTTGCAAAGCAAAAGGCTACATTTTGGCGCTGCATGACTCCATGCGACGCTGTATAAATCATGCGTGGGGTCTAGGGGGGAGGGTCATTAGAGATCTGGTCCGTCAGTTGCATATTATAGGGCCTACGGCATGGTATGGAAGCACTAGTCTACAGCAATCATCCAAGGGAAGCTGCAGCCTCTTCGTATCTGGCCATAATCTTCGGGCGGATTGCCAATGGCGTACCCTGGCTCCTCTGATCAACTGTGGTGCCAATGCAGCTGTCGCATCAGTGCTGGTGCTGGTGTAGGCCGTGGTAGCCTTAAACAACCGACAATAGCCTGTTTCATGACATTAGGTCTTTCACAGGGAATGAATGGAGTTACCCTTCCTATTGTACTCTGGGGACTATCCGACCCGACGATAGCGGAGCTGCGCGAAATGCCGCGGAGTTTCAGCATTAAATTGCACAGCGAAACCCAAGACTCCAGCCGTCTGGGCATGTCTTGGGGTAGATCCCCTAGACATGCCCAGAACCCCTTATCGGGCGAGCGAAGGAAAACGCTCTCAATAACCCACCATGCCCTATCACCCCCACCCTCACATCATCATCTGTACATCATCCATATCATCAATTGACTACAACGTTTTATCGTATTACAATGTCACTTAAATGACCATTTATGCCGAAAAGTGACATAAAGCAATGCTTCTTCTACTTTAAACAATATTTGTTTTCCATTGAAACATATTTTCGTCCCAGACGGATCTCCTTAACCCCTTCAGCGCGGGGACCGTCTTTATGCTTCAGAATCAGACGTCTGTAGACGTTAGATACTGACGTATAAATAATTATTTACAATGGCTGTAGACCCATAACAAATGTATTCAAATGTATCAGAAATATACGACATATATGATGGTATCAAATTTCAGCACTTCAAGGGTTAGCCTGAAGATGACTGTAGTGCAAAGCCAAAAGGCAGTATCTACCGATTACTGGGGCGTGGGCCCTAGGATAGTGATCAGCACCGCTGCCTTTCACGCTAGAGTTCGGGGTTCGGTCCCCGGTCCCGGCGGTTTGAAAGAAGCAAAAATGATTCTTCCCCATCCACGTGTAAAACTCAGTATTGTGGGGAGCCTCCGTGACCGAGAGGTAGCGTGCTCGGCCTCAGACCGTCAGGGCTAGAATTTCGAATCCTGTGTCTGGACGACAGTGTCATCTCATTCATCTCACCATCCTCAGAAGGTTCTCCTGGCCCAGTTTAGCCTATATGTGCACAAAGGTGGCCTGAAACCCGATTCATTTCATTTTTATACCCCCAGCATGCATGGGCTATCACAATACATTGATCCAATGTTGGCCCACCGTCTGCGACGCTGGTCCAACAATTACCCAGCTTTGGTCAATGTCTTGTGTCTGCTGGGTGCAGACAATTTGATCAAATCTGGAGAAACACTGATTCCTTGACGCGTGCATGTATCCCCAATCTGTCATCGTTTCTGTGGAAAAAAACTTATTGAATCTTAAGTCATCGATCAAATCTCAAAGCACAAGTTATTTTCTCTGACAGTTCAATTTACATCACAATTAAGGACATCTGCCATATCATATTGTGTGGTTGTTTAGTTATTTTATAACTGTTATGTAATTTTGATGTGATAGTTATTTAAATTATCCTCCGTTTACCATGTGATGACATGACGGCATTAAAATATTATGATTATAATCAGAAATTGTACCACTATAAAATAGTTGATAAAATACTGCACATCGGATAGTTTGCGACAAAATCAATGACAACGTAACATTTTATTCACTCCCAATCTTCACTCCCATTATTTTTTTTTACTATTTTTCATTCATTTGAATCTGAAATTGCTAACGGGAATTCTTTCAGGTAAAATCGCAGTTTTTTTTTAATGAAATGAGTGTTGAAACATCAATATTTGCAAATGTTAGGTCTCAAAATAAACAGAGATGAACAATTTCCCCCCACCTAGCTACTAAGAGGAACGGGCTAAGAGGCGCGACAATCCGAATCGTTGTTCATGAAGTTTCCAAATCAAATTCGCTATGCAATTTATTGAGAAAATTTAAGTCAAATCTCCACAGCAATCAGTTTTTGACCCACATAGTTCTATGTATTTTTTTCCTGCCTCCAACCCGTTCCTCTTTCTGAAAAAAGAAATAACATGATGTTTTCTCCTCTATTCTTGCTTGAGTTTCTGCTGCTTTTGGAATCACTCCTACACAATTTGTATTTCCTACCCACTGGGCATACGACGTTGTTACGACGTTGAATCAACGTCATTGACGTTGCTTCAAGGTCGCAACAACGTCGTGTGTCCAGTGGGTGGTGGAATCCTTATTCGTGCACATCTGATTCCTAACAGGGTAGTATCACAGTCATATTTATTCGTAGTGGTATCGTGTCGTGGTGTCATGCATGCGCTCTGCATGCACATTACATGGCTAACATAGTAGTATCCGTTTTATGTGATATATATTTCTCTCAAAATCGTCAATGCTTCGTGTTGAACTCCTCTAGTACATGCATAGAGGATGCGCAGCGCCGTCGTAAGTCACAGACAATCGTGACTATTCGTGACAGAAATTGTCAGTCGGGCCACAAAACTGTGCGCGCGTGAAGACACCGTCCCCAGCAAGCACGTGTCGTGTTTTCTGGGTTTGGCCCCTAAACAGATTTGAACGTAAACAATTGACAGGTTAGTAGACTTTTGTTAAATTGGAGCATTATATAATATGTTTTGAATAGAAGCCATGCATATTATACCATAACTCCGATCTGAGACATGAAAAATAGTAATAGTAAACTAGCCCCCAATTATATCATTTTTATGGATAATTCATAATATTTAATTCGATTTAATCAATTTATGAGCGAAATCAACCTCCGCTGTTATCTTGAATACAGTTCCGCCAGCAACACGTACCTGTCCCCGCTGACCCATGGTCATTTGTCACGATGGACACCAGACGAGATAGCCCCCTTGTCTATTATCACCAGCCACCTAAAGCAGACGACGTCCACTCGATGGTCGGTGCGATACACGGGGAGAACCGGTCCGCTCTAATTGATAATTAACGCGCGAGCCGCGGCTTCCATTTGCTTACATTATCGGCAGAGACAGCGGCGGGCTGCTCGGCGTGGCAGACCCCGCGTCTCCGGGGGGCAGTTCACTGGCGGAAAGTGAATTTGGGTCGCCTTCGCTCTCCTAATGGCGAGTAAATTGTGTCAACGAACGTTTGTCCACTCGCCAAATGCGACTAAATTCCCATCTGACGGGCGGGGGCTCTCCAGGAGCCGGTCTAATGCGCCACCTCGTCACCCCGCCGTGCTCGAGTCCCGCTGATCCGCATGCCCCAGGATTCATAATATTAACCCTTGGGCCGCTAGGTCCCCGCTTATATGCAGTCTGAAGGAAGTTTCGAATCAGATAAAATATCAAAATGGTTTTGTAAGATGTCCAGTTAATCAAATCATTATTAGATTTGGTGTATTTCATAAATAAAAATATGTTTCGTTATTTGAAGCTGGAAATCGCGTTAGAAATTCCAGATTCAAATGGATGAAAAATAGGAAAAAAACATTCAGCAGCACAGGTGTTAACCGTTGTATCCCAACGACGCTGATGGTCTCAATAATTCAATTCGAGTAAGAGCGTAGAAAGAGGCGCATAATTATTGTTGTCTGAATTATCAGACTTCATGAGAAAACACGCACGATTTACTTAAATAATTTAATAATATATATTTTCATATCCTATAACTATTCTCACCGTGCCAGCTGGGCTGACTCGATGAAAATGAAGATGGCAAATACAGCAGGCAAGTTGAGAATTGCTGGCGCCATTCTGAAAATGTATAGGCTACAGAATAAAAATGTAATGATTATAATACAATTTAAAACAATGCTTAATAATGTACCACGTCCCTCCCTAATTTGGCTGTGACCATTGGTCAAACCGTCAGTGAAAACCTGTGAAAGTCATTGCCCAATAATTTGATATAAACGAGTGGCAAACAAGAACTCAAAGACTCAAAGTGTTGACCTTTTCGACTCCATAAATCAGATTGCCGGCGCGTCACATTATCTAATCTGACCGTGGCGTCCGACACCGGATTACATTTGCAAACCAGGTTTTCGGAAGGTTATCAATCATTGATCGTGATCGGTTTTCTCTGACTTGAAGCTGGAAATTGTGTCATGCTAAAAAAATAAAAATGGCCAGTGAAAATCCCATATAAGCCCTCACGATGCACCAAAGCATCGTTTTGCATCACTGACTAACTCAGCAACGTTTTCCCAACGTTGGATTACTGTTGGGCCAACGTCGTAGACGGTGGACAAACAGTTAACTAACGTTAGGCTAACGTTTCGTGTTTGCTGGGAATGACTTGATTTTCTACAATTAGGGGGTTTAGAATGACATTTTTGGCGGAATTTCTTTAATAATGAGGAAACCTTTTTTTTATATGCTACCCGCTGGAAGTCATCTTCATCCACTACAAGTCGAGAATTGCCACAGCAATTCGTGGCTTGTATTGGATAAAGATAACAATGTTAAATTCAGGATTGAAAGAGTTCACCCTTGTAGTACGATGAATCACGTAATCGATATGAGATATTTTTGATCTTCTCGAAATTAAAATTGCTGCTCACAAAAATCGATTCGACTCGTAAATAAATTGTGGAAGGGGTATGTAATGGTTTTAATTCATAGTATTCTTTAGTTATTTTAAATTGGAAATTGAATCGATTTTGCTGGAATGTGAATGGAATAATAATAGCGATACAGAGCTGAAGAGGTCGACCCTTGCAGACCCATGCTGGGTCACCGCCTGCGACGCTGGCCCAACATTAAACCAACTTTGTGTCGATATCTGGGTTTTCAGTGCATGCGACAGATTATCGGATCTGGGCTGAGATGGGTGCTTTAACGAGACAATTTTGCCCCAATGTTATGTCCAACGTCTGCGACGCTGGTGCAACATTGAACCAACACTGGGTCGTAACTGACACGTGATTTGATTTGGAAACCACGATGTGAAAAGTTGTCAATCACATCGGGATCTCCAGTTGGTTTTGAATGTCAAGGTGAAAGGTGGGATCAGAGATGCAGCCTTTTCTGCCAGTTCTCTATCGTATTGGAGAGGCATTTGATAAATGTAGCATAACCAGCGAACCCATGCGTCATCATCACTGTCAGTAAATTTAAAAATAGATTATCTAAAAGATAAAAAAAAGTGTCTACCGTACATGCACCCTATTCCCAAATCGTTAGCTTCAGAACTCTCAAGTGTCTGATTGATCAATACGGCTACTTCGACCAATCAGATGGCTAAAAACTAGATTATCTTTACAAGAAAACTCAGGTTTGTAGATTCTCTTCAGAGTAGTTTATCTCCAGATCAAAACGAATTAGCGCCCCAGCTCACAATCACGTCTCAGAATAAAAAAAGAGAGACCGTCACCTGGTTGTTAGTTAGGGGTGAATAGTATGGGATTATATATACTCAACATATTGTCAGCGAAACTAAATTTCAATTTTAAATATCATTCACAATGTGCCGTTGAAATCGCCCATCTCCTCCCACCCTCTACCCCCCCCCCCCCACCCCCTACAAGTAATCGCCCGCCGAGCAAAGTCTTTACCAAGATAATCCATGTGAATATAACGAACAACAATGATTTTGACATGTGGTCGTTCAGCAATTCTGAAAATCATGTAAATCGTTGGATCGTTGATTTCAACGTACGATCTAAATTACATTTTAATGTTATATTATGCAAGTACAGTGGCCAGTCAGTGAGTCAGTCAGTCAGTCAGTCAGTCAGTCAGTCAGTCAGTCAGTCAGTCAGTCAGTCAGTCAGTCAGTCAGTCAGTCAGTCAGTCAGTTCAGTCAGTCAGTCAGTCAGTCAGTCAGTCAGTCAGTCAGGCAGTCTAAATAATATAACTATTTGAATAACACTTGTCAGTCATTTTTTGTCTAGAGCTCAGGAAGGTCCAAGTTATTTTCTTTTCCATTCGCCAGTAATCTGGTATGACAGATTGGTTAACCCTTGTCCTGCTAGACCCGGATATACGGTTTTAAGCATATTTTAAGCCAAATAATATGTCACTGAAATGGACAATACAGTTTGTGGTAGATGTTAAGTTAGTAAAAGAACTCAATTTAGAACATGTATATTTTCGAAAAATATCTATATTTTTCGTCATTTGAAGCTGGAAATTGCGTTAGCAATTCCAGCTTCAAATGACGAAAAATACAATTGAAACAGTTCAGCAGGACAAGGGTTAAGACAGACTGACCAGTTTGCAGGTTTGTCACAAGACATTGGAATTTATTATCAGCAGATTGGAATTTGTTACCAAATAATAAACGATATGTTATACCATCATATTAACATGAATAAGCTTTTATAGCAAATTGGTAACTGGCACAGCAGATTGGGTAATTTATTATCACAGATTGTCCAAGCTGTGAAAACACACTCGCCAAATCGTTATAACCGATTTCAATTTGTTATGACACATTGGAGTCTGTTATGGCAGATTGTAATATGTTTCCTCGTTGGAATCTGTTATAGCAGTTAAACCTATCTGTTGTACACCAGATTGGTGTATCTGTTTCAACAAATACACCAATCTGGCATGTGTAACAGATTGGTTTATCTGTTTCAACAGATGAACCGATTTGGCATAATAGATTGGTTTATCTGTTGTACCAGATAAACAAACATGTTATACACCAGATTGGTTTATTTGTTATAACAGATAAACCAATCTCTTATGCCAGATTGGTTTATCTGCTATAACATATTTAGTAGTCAACATGGTCAATTTTCTGTGACACTGGCGAATCTGTTTTATCGGAAAAACCAATGATTAACCATAACGGCCTATCTGTCATTAAAAGCTATCGAATCAGTTATAGCAAATTGCTGATTATGACTAGTTAATGAAACTGTCATTTGAAGTGTTCACTACAAAGCCTATGAAATTATAGCTGGAGAATTATGGCTAATCGTGTTGATACTGTATATCTAACTGGGAAATAATATAGAATGCATTCAATTCAGTTTAATAATAGATACATCATAATTGTGACCAATATATGTAAGCACTGATCGTGGAGGGTTCTATTAAATTATTTTAGTTCTTTATTGAACCTTCAAGATATCTTCTTTTGTGAATGACTCTCTTCGGATAAATTGTGTTCTTTATCAATAAGAAATCATCATAAATGGTTTATTTTGAATACCTATGTTATGGGTCTATGGCCATTTTAAATAATATTTTACTCTTTCAGTGCGGGGGGATCGACTTCAGACGTCAAAATCTGACATTTATGGACGTCACATTCTGACGTCTAATGCCGGTCCCCGCACCGAAAGAATAAATAATTACGTAACTTCACCTAAAGTTATGTCATGTGAGAAAATTATTGAAGACATTCCGTTTTCCCCGAAAACAGGCAGAAACCATTTGTGGAGTCTCCAAATACAGATGAATGGAATTTTTCATCTCTAGAGAAAGTCTGTTCTGGGTCTGATGGCATAAACCACAGTCGAGCTCAAAGGCCGCTTAAGCCTCCGTTTTTTGTAAGCAGAGTGTAAGATGCCATAAAATATTGATGATATTTCGGGATTGGAGACTGCGCATACAAAAATTGTTCACTGAAGTGGGAGGTCCCTGAGATTGCAGGCGGAATAATGCATGTCACTCGGGACCCGCGAACTGCCCTGCAAAAGCGAGACGTTGATCCAATGCTGGGTTAATATTGGTGCAGCGTCGCAGACTCTGTACCAACATTAACCAGCATTGGCTCGACGTCTTGCGTTTGATGTGTGTTCTGCTGTGCATTGGAAGTATCCGTCATATCGCTTTCCAAGAGTGTACGTGATAGTCCTAGCTAATCTGATATGGTTTTTCGAATATCTCGGTAGTCAAACATTCGTGATTTATCGCGATGTGCCAGATACAACCCAGTGGCCGATGAGACTTAAGGGGTCACATAAAACACGGCCGATTCATCCGATTTGCAGGGCAAATTCGCGTTCGAAGGGGACTCGCAAGTGATCAAAGGGGGGTATTTAGTTCACTGGATTGCATCACAATCTGACCGGCTTGTAAGCTCGATTTGCTGACACGCTAACACGCATGCGTCCCGGGTCAGCACCGGGGCCGTTTCCGCCGGAACAGGATCCTCGTTCCATCAGCACTTCCGGCTGATCGCCCGTGCGTTCAATCGGCGAGAAAATTTCCGCCGCGGCCATGTGCGAACCGCGGAATTGGACCTGGGTGTTTCCGCAGACGTTGCCTCCGAACAAGAGATTCCGGATCGATCCGGTTTGTGCGGTGCTTCGCCGGGTTGTATGGCAAGTCGACCGGGCCTTGTGTGAGAAGTATGGTAAGCCATCACGGTCAGCTTCACTGACCGTGATGGCTTACCATACATCTCACTTCAGCCAATTTCCGCCAGGTCTCGTTTCCCGATCACCGCGGCACTTGTGTAGGCGCACCGTCCTCGTTATTGCTGCGACCAAAAATAACAAACTATTAATTTGGTTAGCTGTATAAACAAGTATAATAGAAGCGGCTTTGTCCCGGGGCGATATTAGTGAAAACACACAAGTGTTGAATGTGGCCCAAATTGAAATGAACAGATGCTGATTCATGTTGTTTTCTTGAAGGAGAAGAAATTTGAAGAAAATATTAACATAATATTATTATTCATACTTGTCTATCGTTTATGTCTGTCTGTGGCTGCTTTAACCGTTAGAGCACTGAGCTATTCAATTATAATTTTCAGTCACTTGAAGCTGTGTCTCGCTACCGCGACACACAACTTCAAGTGACCGAAAAGGCATATGATTTGTGAAATTTAAGTGTTTCAAGATTGAAGGCATGTTTTACTATTAACAACTGGCTATCAGGGGTTATAGAGGTGCTAACAAAAACACAGAATTTCTACTGTAGTCCACATCAGCTAAACATTTTAAATGACCACTAATAGGCATGGTTTCATTGTAAATTTGTCAGATTTGTACAACGATAATAATACGGAATAAGGTATAATGATGTAGGCCTAGAGGAGACCCATTTAATAAATACACAACCTCACCTACGAGACCTATTGGAAATGTGTATTTATGGTCGAAAAAACTGCCTAATAGGGGGCGGCAAGTGTGAATTATGTGAAGCCGAAATCTGTACATAGCGACCCTTGGAGCTTAAAGTATGTTACTGCCACTTTAAATAATGGCAGATACACATTCTCATCCCCAAGGACATGATAGAAGACACCCTTCAGATTACTTCAGTTTTGGTTCTCACTGTGCGTGAACTACAATTAAACGCAGACAAGCATTAGGTTACCTAATATTATTGGTTTCTACGCTTTCCAGAGTGTCTTTTTTGCTACTATATATAATTAATATGTTATACATAGTAGCTATTTTATCTCTGGTTTTGGTGCAGGAAACAAAATGATAGACCCCCATGTTATCTTGGCTATGCCTTTTAAATTTATTTTAAGAAGTAGTCATTTATATTACCGAAATACCCAGTTTTTATTATGGCAATGCCACCTAACATGATTTTAGTTGTTTGTCATACCATGTATATTGTCATATATGATTTTAACAAACTAACATTCTTGTATATACATGTACATATATCTCTCTTATTACTATGACAAATAAGTCTGTAATGACTTTTATTTCTGTCAATAAAATATCTGTCTGTCTGTTTGTCTGTCTGTCTGTTACCGCCAGATAGCACCGATGTCGACTGCAAGGATATTTCACAAAATTATATTTTTCGTATCTTAAATGGTAAAATTCCAAGTAATTTTCTTCTCCTGAAGTTGTGGATCGTGGTAGCGAGACACAACTTAACGTGGGTAAAAATTGAATTGTATAGCACAGGGCTACATGGGTTAATTGGCTGGATTGCATTTCTTATGAAGTGTGTATTTTCGTCGAGATTCTGCAGGTATCGGGTGCGATTCCGGCTGGTTATCTTGCTAGAGCATAGCTCATGCTCAAAAATGTTCGAAAGCCTGGAGCATGATCAATACTGTGCGCTCTAACAGAAACATGACGTGTTGGGTCAGTGTTGGTTTATTGTGGGCCCAACGTCGTAGACAGTAGACCAGCATTCAACCAACATTGATTCAACGTCCTGTGTTTTCTCGGCACTTATCGTAATGATAGACAGTCATGCCCCCAGGCAAAGAAGATAATTATAAGGTAAGTGAATGACGTACGGGTTCCACCTCAAACTACTACGACTCAGACTCGAATTCAGTGTCTGCTTCCTCAATGGGTCCACATAATGCAGCATATATGTGCCTGAAAGTAGCCTAAAACCCGACTCATTCACCCCGCTTACATCCTTCGTTTACATCCATCATGGGAGTTATTCTCAATTGAAATTCCGCTCCATCTTCGTTGCGCAAGAAGGAGGAATTCCCATCAATTACCTCAAGGATTGCTCTTGGATAATGACGTTAAGACCGACGCCGGTCCAGCGAGGTTTGAAGCGTGGTCAAGTTATAGAGGACAGGGCCTGTGAAACAGTCGTCAGCTGTTTATTTTCGCAAGGTTTCTTTTTGCGGGAATTTCTCTGTTGAGGAAATGCGCGAAAATGGAGAACTTTCGAACGTTACGTTGTCCCCTTGAGGGTTTGTCCCTTACACCGCTAAATTAAATATTAAATTTCCGCCCACTTGATGTTGCGTCTCGCTACCGCGATCCACAACGTCGAGTGGGTGAAAATAACTCACAATGATATTTGTAATAATTTAAGGCCAAACATTTGCAAATCTTGGTGTTTAAATACACATTTCATTCCTGTGTAGCTGTAAATTAATCGGCTAATACAACAGATCCACTACAAGCCGTGAATTGCTGTCGCAATTCTTGACTTGCAGTGGATGATGATGGGGTGAAGTGATTGGCATATGAAAAAATATATTGCTATTATTGAAACAATTCCATGACAATTTTCGTTTGAAATCCCCTAGGTTGTATCAAATTAATTCATTCTTCCGAGATACAAAAGATGATTTGATGTATCGTGAGGATTTAAAGAGTTAAGACTTCACAATTTATTTATTGTGTAAAAATGTTGAGATTTACAGTATTTTTGTTTGCTGGCGCGTGCCGGGATGCCAGGTCCAGGGCGCAGTGACACAGAATGACACGTGTCGTATGGATCACTCCAACTGGCGCCACTCATGTCTAATTGATTTGAAAAAAGAGGGTGGTGCCAGGAGGGGGGGGGGGGTGTTGAAACTGTAGTCTGGTAAGCATGGTAAGGTAAGGCTGCACAAATTAATTGGTGGACACAAAATGCTTCTTCTCTGTGGGATTTAACCCTTTAACCGCCGGTCCCGATTATATCTTTTTTTTATTTTTATTAGCACAATAAAGACCAGTTTTTGTACATGTTACACATAAAATATGACATCAATCATCAAGATTTGACCTCCATTTTGTCAAATTTGAATATTTATTACTGACCGGACGTTGTGTATCGCGTCACTTCAAGTGGGTGAAAAGTCTAAGTACATAATTTGACGGTTAATTCATGCTATGGGTTTACGTAGATTAGAAATATTTCAATTCTTACAGTGCGGGGATCGACTTTAGTCGTTAGAATCTGACGTCTGTAGACGTCACACACACGTCCGATTCTGACGAATAAAGTCGATCCACGCGCTGTAAGATTTATAATATATATAATGGTCGTATGCCCATAACATACATATTCAAATTAATCGGTAAGAGCTAACTAAGACATTTATGATGATTTCAAATTAAAAAGACCCTTCGGTCTACATGCAGGTTTTATTCGAAAATTGTCAGCGCTCTAGGGGCTAAGGGTGACTTAGGATAACATGCATGCTCTCAATACAAGGCTATTCTGCCCGAGCTGCATCTCGGGCGGAATAGCTTGGTATTCAGGGCTATGTCGACAAGACCTCACATATTTAGCATTCAACCTTGCCTTTCTGGCATAGCATGAGGAAATATGCCATGCCAGTCAATCAGCAGGGGGAGATGCCCTCACCACGTTCTACATCAGGACCACATTTTTGACAAAAAGTTAACGAGCACTCAAGTGAAAACTCGAATGGAATCACATATTATTTAGGGCATGTTTCACACATTTATGTGAATGAATATTGCTTTACGTCGTTTTCTGTCACGGAGGCTCCCCAAAATTCTAAATCTTCACAAGTGCATGGACGGGAATTCTTTTTTTGTTAGGCCTACTTTGAAACCTGATTACCAGAATGTGAGCGCCGGTGCGACAGGCATGCAGCGTTAAGCACCATATTAGCCTCAATAATGGCTTGAAAATGGGATATTTTTACCAGCGGGACGGACCTCTTCATGTATTTCGGTTCGTTGTAAATGTGGTGAAAATGTAGGTAGGGAAACTTAAAACTGAATCGGCCAATAGGTTCCAAAACTGTACCAATCACAACTCAGGAATGAAAGATGGATTTCTGGTCTTTTTCAGGCCAGTGTTCTGCTACCGCTACATCACAGACCTGTTAACCCTTTAACCGCCAAATTATTCAATTTGAATTTTCACCCACTTGAAGTTGTGTCTCGCTGACGCGATCCACAACTTCAAGTGAGTGAAAATTATTTAGATATGACAAAATGGAGGTCAACTGTTTTCAAATCTTGCTGATTGATGTCACATTTTATCTTTAACATGTTCAAAAGGTGGTACGTAATGTGCGAATAAAAAATGAAAACCCGAATATATGCGGCACCGGCGGTTAAAGGGTTAATGTTTTGGCTGATGGTTTGCTTTGCAGATCAAGCCTTCATTCCTCTTATGTCGAGAGGGAAGTGTCACATTATTTTTATATTTTTATGACGGCTTGCCATAGCTGTCGCCTGTCGCGCGGTTCAATCCCCGCTGAATGCAGATTTTCAACTATACTTCTATCCCCAAGCGTTGAGGGGTCGTTGTATTTTGATGGTGTTTCCACAGTAAGTACCATGACGTGCTTTACACCACCACTCAGGTGTGAATTAGTATCTGGCAGAACAGAAATGCAAAGTGATATATGAATTCCTAACGCCGAAACAGCTCCAAGGTCTTATGCTTTTCGGGGAGTTGAAATAACACACGAGTGAACATGCAGATCTGGTGACGAGGTGGTAAGATTTAAAAAAACCTTTATGTCATTTCTGTAACCTCTCGGGGCTGTTTGGCGTAGGTCTGTGTTGGGATCTAGGTATGTTTCAAGCCATCATAATTATACATTAACATAATGTTAACA
Source organism: Flabesymbios commensalis (assembly GCA_964017125.1). NCBI lineage: Eukaryota > Metazoa > Annelida > Polychaeta > Terebellida > Flabelligeridae > Flabesymbios > Flabesymbios commensalis. Next base: position 47,173,407 of record OZ024910.1, on the reverse strand, counting down.
AAAATAAAAAAATTAACTGATTTGACTTTGCTGTGACCTTAAGATGACCTCGCCATGACCTTGCTATAACTTCCCTATGGAACCAAACACCAACCGATGTCACCATGTGTACTTGAGTTCCGATTTATTAGAAGTGGTTGTCCAATAATCTACTTTCAACCATTTTGAGCTGATTTGACCTTGCTGTGACCTTGATATGACCTTACCAAGACCTTGGGATAACTCCCCTATGAAACACAACACATAGTCACCTACCCATTTCACCATGTGTACTTGGCTTAGGTTTCGACCTACTTATTCTTATACAACCCTAAGGGTCAAGGGTACCATACTTCGATGACCCCTGGTGATCCTGTCCATGTATAGAAAATCTGCAGACCACCTGAAAGTAACGTGGTAAATAATAAGGTTAAAAAACACGCTCTACAAAAATACCCAGGGGGGGGGGGGTACAGGTGGGCCCAAGGTCTATACGTGTTCTATACATCGCCCCTAGAAGAAACAGAGTGTGGTGTGGTAAGAAACAAAACGTTGATTTGGCGTGGCCTATCAGACTTATTAGGGAAACAGCCGGCCACCTCGAATTGAGAACGAGATATGTCGATGATATCGTGTTTGCCCACCGTGTCCCGATCCAGTGTTACACTGCTCACTTATTGTGTGAATCCGGACGCGATCCATGTATTATAGACTAGTATATCAGGAGGTTAATCTGTGGCCAAAACTGTTTAACCCTTTCAGCGTGTGGGTCGACTTTAGACGTCAGAATCTGACGTCTGTAGACGTCTTAAGTCGATCCCCACACTAAAGAGTAAAGATGTTTATAATGGCCGTAGATTCATTTAACAATACATGGTGGCCTTACCAACCACCATCTGGTCATGATAGGGACCACTATGGAAATAAGAAACAGCGCATGTTGACCCCTTGTGCTGCTTAAAATTATAATACTCTTTCAATGCACAGTCAGCGCTATAACCTTTACAATGCGGGGATCAACTTTGGACGTCAGTACTGACGTTTCTCGTCCAAAGTCTATCCCCGCACTGCAAGAGTAACAAAATGTATGATGGTCGTAGACCCATAACGAAGGTATTCAAATGAATCGGAAAGGGCCAACTAAGGCATTTATTATGATTTCAGATTAAAAAAACCCTTCGGTCTCCATGGTTTAAAATATTTCAGCGCTATTATTATTGGTTAAATGTTCAGTAGTTACTAAAAACTATTCGCTTAAAATATCATTACTTGCTCAAATTAACGCTCATTTAAGCAGATAATTCAATTTAGACTGTGTACCTTTTCTATTTCTCATGTTAGAAATAAATACTTATCATTAATTGAAACTTGAAATTGCGTAAGCAGGGCATTAAGAACGCTATTAAATCTTGTAAAAATTGTTAAGTTTAACCACGTTTATGACAACAATCTATATGGCCTACAGGTGGCCACTGGCTTGACCACATTGTAGTAAGAATGATCAGGGCTGAATATTCCAAGTTTGTCCCTAAAGTCATAAGAACAGACAAAAATTATCTCCTGTCCAAATATTCAGCATTGTCGCCTCCATAACTGTGGTTACGTACTCAACCTCAGACCGCAATGGCTCCAATTTCGAATCCTGCGTCTGCAGGACAGTGTTATCTGATTCATCTGACCATCAGGCTCGCATGACAAAGTTTATCATCTTTAATATGCAAGAATGTGGCCAAACGCCCAATTAATTACTTAATTAATTAATTAATTAATTATTAATTAATTAAATAAATAATTAATTAATTCATTCATTAATTCATTCATTCATTCATTCATTCATTCATTCATCCATTCATCCATGCATTCATTCATTCATTCATTCATTCATTCATTCATTCATTCAATCATTGATTCATAGATTCATGGATTAATTACTTCATGCGTTCACCATTCATTGACTCATTGATTGATTGATTTGTTGATTGATTGATTGATTGATTGATTGATTGATTCATTCATTCATTCATTCATTCATTCATTCATTCATTCATTCATTCATTCATTCATTCATTCATTCATTCATTCATTCATTCATTCATTCATTCATTCATGCATTCATTCATTCATTCACTAATTATTCATTCTTTTCTATATGCGTGATTTTTCTGCACGTCCATTAAAGCACGAGTTAGCATGGGTCAGTGTGCTGAAGTACAGGACGTCCCCGCTAAGCAGGCATAGACGGTGGCGCCAGTCTGTGCCCCACCTCTAGTCCCGGGACCCCCCGGGGAGATCCCTGTACCCCTGACCCCCTGTACCCCCATTTCTCCGGCACGCATGCCCTGACCTCCCCAGCCTCCTCGCCCAGCTGCCCTAGCCCCAGCTCCCGAGGTTTTTTTTTCTTTTCACTGTGACGACCGTCAGCTTTGACCAACCATGCTCGCCCCTCCGGCTATGCATTAAGGTAAATTAATTCATTTTCATATCTTGAAAAAATTGCGATTTTAGCGGAATCTGATAGAAACAATCACATTTCTCATACTAGATACCCACCATCGTTTAACTCTTCATCACCACGAGAACTTATTTACATTTTCATCTACTTGAAGTTGTATCTTGCTACCGCGATCCACAACTTTAGGTTGGTGAAAATTGTTGATATTTGTTTAATTTGAGACCAAACATTAATTGATAATCTTGATGTTTTAAAAAACGCTCATTTTGTTCACAATAGAAGTGATTTAATCGGCTATTAAAACGGATAAAAACGACTAAGAACGACTAAGACTTAAAGTTGTGGATCGCGTCAGCGAGACATAACTTCAAGTGGACGACAATTCCAATTACATAATTTGATGGTTATTTCATTTGAATACCTATGTTATGGGTCTACGACCATTATAAATATTTTAACTCTTACAGCGCGCGGATCGACTTTAGTCGTCAGAATCTGACGTCTGTAGACGTCAGATTATGACGACTAAAGTCGTTCCCCGCACTGTAAGAGTAAACATATTTCTTATGGCCGTAGACCCATAATATAGGTATTCAAATGAATCGGAAAGAGCTAACTAAGACATTTATGATGATTTTAAATTGAAAAAACCCTCTGGTTTATACAAAAGTATTTCAGCGCTTCAAGAGTTAAACCGGCGTTTGGTCAACGATTCTTCACTGCTAAATCAAAATATTGAATTCAAATGTGCACATTATTAATCAGGTTTTTCTCAGAACATGTGATAAAATATGGACATAACATAATTTCCCAAAACGCAATGCCCCCCCCCCCCCCCCAGCTAAGCACTTTGTGCGCTATGCCCCCAGGGCTGCCGGCCACCACAACACATTCTGGCCCGCCCGGGCTGTCCGTCATTTTCCCTCACGGAGAAATGCCGGCATGCTTTTTGTGCCAGTTCCCCTTTTGCTCTTCACGAAAAATCTACTCAGTCCAGTTAGGTGTCACCGGCCGGATAGGGTACAGCGTTAGTCAGTGAACAAGGCTAGTAGACGCTGGCTCAAAGCCGGGCGAGCGTGCTTCACGTTGGCCCGGTCTTCAGCCAGCATTGGTACCGTGTGGTGGCGTTGTAAAAGCCGAGACAGTGTTAGAAAAAGAGATCAGAATTCAAACATGCTCGTACAAGTTACGATAACTCGTAGACTTCTGGTCGAGATGGCCATCCTAGCTTGTGCAGAAAGGTGGCCTAAAATCCCACACATTCCTTCCTTCATTCCTTCATTCCTTCCTTCATTCATTCATTAATTCATTCATTCATTCATTCATTCATTCATTCATTCATTCATTCATTCATTCATTCATTCATTCATCCATCCATTTATTTATTCATTCATTCATTCATTCATTCATTCATTCATTCATTCATTCATTCATTCATTCATTCATTCATTCATTCATTCATTCATTTATTCATTCATTCATCCATTTATTTATTTATTTATTCATTCATTCATTCATTCATTCATTCATTCATTCATTCATTCATTCACCCATTTATTAAATAATTCATTCATTCATTCATTCATTCATTCATTCATTCATTCATTCAACCATTCACATGGAATAATCACGAATACGAACCCTTGTTTTATATATAATCCCAAGGGATAATTTACGGATAAAATAGGGATACGGACGATACACGACTATAAACACTGATGAACATCGTACTTCTGTGTTGGTTCAGAAATCAATGAATGAGCCAGGCAGAAGGCACTGAAACCTGTGCGACAGCGCCGTTTCATAGATCATGAGGTCATAATACCTTGAGAGATCAGAAGGTTTTTGCGCTAAGCTTCACTACGAGACTCGGAGGTATACAGGCCTGAACAGTTCAGCTTCAAAATTCCACTGGGCTGGGTTGACTCTTGGAGACAAAGCAGAGAATGAAGCTCTCCTGAGACATCCCGGCATACTGCTATGCATAGCTAGAAGGCAGTATATGCTTACTTGTAAACGTAAGCAGATACTGCCTTTTTAGCTTTACACGGCTGGACACCTGGAACATTCTTTGTTTAAAATGCATGCTAATAGCGACCCCTGGTTCGGTTCACCTGTGGCTCATGGCCTCGAGAGCAATGAGAAGAATACAAGTTAGGCCGCCGTTTGTCATCGTGTTCGTGCATATACATATATATATATACAGTGCTCCAAACTGTTCAAAACAATGTTATTCTGTATAATATTGTCGTAGCCATACATTGTATATTATCTGTTTGGTCAAATACATTCTTATTCTTCTTAGTACTGTCTGTGAAGAGCCCTTGAAGTTTTAGAAGTCCTTCGTCAAGAGTAGAAATAACCCCGACTCTGGTTCCCTTCCATTCTGTCGTGATATTGTAGAAAGCGATGTAAAACAAAAGTCATTCATGCTATGCACTGATACATTTTATGTTTGTGTATGTTTGAAGAAGATGAATCTCTCACTTACATGAATCTGTATACGGTTCCAGCTACACCAGTGGGAGGTCTCTATTGAGCACTGCATAATAATAATTATGATCAAGAGCTTTCTTACTAAAATAGTTTGCATCGTTGTTGATATTTCTGTGACATGTCCACATATCTCATAGATAATGTCCATCTTATGTCTGCCAGATGTGAATTGTACACAAAAGCTTAATGAGTTAAATGAGTTAATCGACCACTCCGGACTGGACCAGCAAACACAAAAGAGTTGTATAACATTTGTACAGCGTTGGCCATTGTACAAATATTGTACAGATGTTTTGTGTTTAGGGGGTGGGGTACACCGAGGGGAATCAATAGGAAACCTGACATACAGTATGCCAATGAATGCACTGGTGAAGAGTTAACCCTAGCCCTTAAAGTGCCGAATTTATATTTATTATTAATTTGTAAAAAAAACATGGCAACCAAAGGGTTTTTTCATATATGTCTTAGTTAGTTCTTTCCGATTCATTTGAATACCTATGTCAGGATAGAAATATTTTTACTCTTACTGTGTTGGGATCGACTTTAGTCGTCAGAATCTGACGTCTACAGACGTCAGATTCTGACGTTTAAAGTCGATCACCGCACACCGCTTCTTGGACGTCTCTACGGTGGCTGTGCTTCTAAGTGGTATAACTACAGTGTAGTTATTGTGACATAGGGAACAAAGCATCAACAACTGTGGTCACGAAAAACAAATTCAATTAGGGGGGGGGGGCTACTTTCCTCATGAAATGCGAGGATTTCGTCACAAAGCGCATTTCAGTCTTTATCAGAGCACTGTATCGGAGCGGTGGTCGTGTTGTCATTCCATGACTGGCAGGCCAGACATTGTTGCCCCATTTCCAGCATTGTAGAAAAAGAGACCCATTACCACATGCCATTTTGCCATTTCACCTTGTTATCCCCCTAGGGCGTCCCATGTGCAGTTCCCTCCCCCCCCCCCTCCAATGAGCAGGGATGTTCGCAAATCATAACCAGAAGGACTGGCTTGGAATCAGCGACTGCTCAACCGTCTACATACTGGTCTACAATAATAGAACACAGAAAACACGGGATCGAGACTTAGAACACTGAAAACAAGCACTTTGAACAGAGAAAACAAGAGATTCTGAGCAGAGAATACACGGGACTCTGAACACAGTAAACACGGTCCCCGAACACAGGAAAAATACGGGAATCTGAACAATGAAAACACAAGATACACCGAAGGGAACCAAAATCCGACTGTGAACACAAAAAACACAGACCCTGAACACAGAAAACCCCATACTCTGAACACGGGAAATACGGACCCTGAACACAGAAAAACATGGGACTCTGAGCACAGTAACATGGGACTCTGAGCAATAAATACGCGGGGTACACATATAGGAGAACAAAAATTGGACTCTTGGACATAGGAAGCACGGACCCTGAACAAAGAAAACACGGACTCTGTGAATACAGAAAACACGGATTCTGTTAATACAGAAAACACGGATTCTGTGAACACAGAGAACACGGATTCTGTGAATACAGAAAACACGGACTCTGTGAACACAGAAAAACATGGGACCCTGAGCACCGCAACATGGGACTCTGGGCGATAGATACACGGGGTATACATCGAGGGGAAAAAAATCGGACTATTGAACATGGGAAACACGGAACTGAACACAGAAAACACGAACTATGAGGACAGAAACACGGGACGAACAAAGAAAACTCTGACTCAGAACACAGAAAACACGGACTCTGAACAAAGAAAACACAGATCTTGAACAAAGAAAACACAGACTATATATGAACACAAAAACACGGACCATGAACACAGAAAAGACGGACTCTGAGCACAGAAAAGAAGGACTATAAACACAGAAAACACGGACTCAGAACACAGAAAAAAACGGACTATGAACACAGAAAACAAGGACTATGAACACATAAAATACGGGTTATAAACACAGAAAACACGGATTATGAACACAGAAAACATGGACTCCGAACACAGGAAAACAAGGGAATCTGAAACAATGAAAACATGAGATACACCTAAGGGAACCAAAATCGGACTGTGAACACAAAAAACACAGACCCTGAACACAGAAAACCCCATACTCTGAACACAAGAAATACGGACCATGAGCACAGAAAAACATGGGACCCTGAGCAATAAATACACGGGTTACATTGAGGGGGGGGGGGGGGGACGGAAATCAAACTCTTGAACAAAGAAAAGACTGACTCAGAATACAGAAAACACGGACTCTGAACAAAGAAAACACAGATCCTGAACAAAGGAAACACGGACTATGAACACAGGAAACACGGACGCTGAACACCGAAACACGGACTCCGTGAATACAGAAATCACTGAATCTGTGAACACAGAAAACACGGAGGCTGAACACAGAAAACACGGACTCAGAACACAGAAAACACGGACTCTATACAAGCAAAACACGAGCTATGAAGACAGAAAATATGGGACGAGCACAGAAAACACTGACTCAGAACACAGAAAACACGGACTCTGTTAATACAGAAAACACGGACGCTGAACACAGAAAACACGGACTTAGAACACAGAAAAGACGGACGATGAACATAGAAAACACGGACGATAAACACAGAAAACAGGGGCTATGAACACAGAAAACACGGGCTATGAACACAGAAAATACGTAACCTACTACGAACACATAAAACATGGACTATGAACACACAAAACATGGACAATGAACACAGAAAACACGGACCATGAACACAGAAAACACGGACTATGAACACAGAAAAGACGGACTATGAACACAGAAAACACGGACTATGAACACAGAAAACACAGACTATGAACACAGAATAGACGGGACAAACACTGAAAACACTGACTAAGAAAATAGAAAATACTGAGTCTGAACACAAAACGCTATTTCTAGCTGGTCCAGAACAGATTACCGTAAAGTCAGGGTTGGGCAATTTTTTTATCACACTTCCCATCTGCAGAATTTGTTCACACTCTATCCCAATTTAAATATTTATTTGTTTTTTTGGGAAAACATTAGACTTTCAACTGTCATCGTTTGTTAAACATTAAGTTAGAGATGATCATTAATAATGCATGTTTTGTATTTTTTTTCTGTCTATGCATTTGGATTAAAAACTACGCCTATGTAATATTGACCGGTATAATTATTTTTGAGTAAGTGCCATTAACTTATGTTGCCCATACGTGTATATAATTAATTATTTCAAGTTCTTATCAGATTTATTCACATGATATCTTTCTAATGGAATTATGCTAAAAATAGTTATTTCTACAAAATGTCCAGCACCCCCCCCCCCCTGTTATTTGAAGAGTGACCTCCAAAACAGTTTTTAACATAGTTATATATATATATATATATATATATATATAAATATATATGAAAAACACTATAATAATGATCCACACAATGTGTCTTTGCTACACAGTCATCTATTTAAGAAAACACACACGAATGAGACATGGTCACTTGTCGTGACATCCTGGCATTCCGTGCCATGTCTGACGTCACTGAGGGTAAAATGGATGACATAGATCTTTGACTTTAGGCTTGTCATGTGGATCGAAGAACTGCCAGTCACTTCCTATGAATAGGCCATTAGGCTCTTCCCCATCCATCATGTTAAAATAAAAGCTGGATCCAATATTGTTTCCACAGCTGTGCCCAAGGGCGAGTAGAATCGAAGATTTCACCCTGAAAATAATTACTAGTAAAAACAAACTTCCCCTATTTGTATAGCAGCATTCAATGAGGTCAATCAGAGTCACTTCGCTTATTATTTGGTTGTCCTTTTGATATCGAGCAGGATTCGCGTTATTTCATACATGGGAATAATTCCTTTGGCCTTCACCCGTTAATATATTATTTCATTTTTCACCCACTTGAAGTTGTGTCTGACCCACAACTTCAAGTGCGCGACAATTACTCATATCTGTTTAATTTTAGACCAGCATTAAATTTTGCTAATTTTGATGTATACACACATTTTGATATTAACATTCACATATCAGAATCTGACGACTATGTAAGAATTAATATATTTATAATGGTCGTAGATCCATAACATATGTATTCAAATGAATCAGAAAGAGCTAACTAAGACAATTATGATGATTTCAGATTGACAAAAACCCTTTGATCTCTATGGTGTTTACAAAGATATCTCAGCGCTTTAAGGGTTAATAACAGTGATTTAATCGGCTAATAAAACATATTTAAAAAGTCGTCGTGCTTAGCGCTTCTAGGTTTAATACTGTAGATCTAGTAATTTTCACGTGTTTAAATTTTCGGGAATTTCTGATTAGGGGACTTTTCACAAAGTTTAGAATTCGCAAATTTTAATTTTTCTTTAGTAGCGCTATAATAAAAATAATTTTAGCGAGATTCTTGAATTCGCGAATTTTTCCTCCTCGCAAAATTCGCGAAAATTAAAACCTCGCGAATATTACCAGATCTGCAGTATACTGTATCGACCCCCTAGCAAGTATCCGACATTTGATTAGCACATGTATACGACATAATAATATTCACACACCTCTAGCCAATCCCGGATGAACGCCTGCACGTCTTCACCCTCACCTGCTGAGACATCGTCGTTTCGATGCTTTGGCCTTGGGCAATGCACTTCACCCTCAAGCACTTAACTTCACTAAGGTGTAAATGAGTACCTAGTAGGACAGATATGACAATGTGTAGTTGCAACGTATGCTCCCTGGGGAGTTGAAATAACACATTAATGAACAGGTTCCGTGACCAAGGGGTAAGATCTGCTGGAGAGTCTTCCGACGCTATATAAGACTATAAAACTGTTGACCAATACATTTACCTGAAATGCAAATGATTTAAACGTTCACTCGCTAAGTTATGTAATTTAAATTTTCGTCCACTTGTGTACAAGGTGACAATAACTCGCATTTTATAAATTTGAGACAATCAGGATGTTTGAACACTCAATTTTTTTTTCAATAACAGTGATTTGGTCGGTTAGTAAGACGAATTAAAAGCGACTGTAGTCTTGCTTATCGCGTGAGATATGTCTTCAAGTGAAGTAGCAAAATATGAAGTCAAACTGACAGATCACGCAATATTTGAGAAGATAAAAACGTAACTGCACCCCCATATACTACCGGATATCATAAAAAAAACGCATGATCACAATGAAAAACTCGCATGTACCGTGTATATATAATAATTTTAAGTAGAAAGATATGAGGTTTTGCATTGTTACCAATCCGAAGCCTACGATATATCGTAACTTGTACGAGAATACGGGCCCAGATCTCGATCAGATTTTAACTGGTCTGCATCATGTGTGAATTGCATACTTGTCGTGGGTGATAAAATGTGGCCAAATGCGGAATGGGGGGAAATCAATACAGTTCCATCTAACTGTGCCCTCGACGTGATTCTAATTCTATTTACGCTGCAAATTGAAGCGGAAATTTCAGAGCCGAGTGCAGTGCTGATGGGTGGCTCACCAGAAAAAAATGTTCACAGATCTTTCCTCTGATTTCAATCCATCACAAAAAAAAAATTATAGGCCTATGCTCAATATTTACTAAAATGGAAGTTATTCTAGTCCCTGAAAAGGAGGAATAAGCACGCATTGTTCCCAGAAATCCACTCGTGGTCGAGTCTCGCAGCGCCCGCGCGTTTCGAGGTGCAGATGGTTCACTTCAATAAGAGCCTCGACGACCGTCTGAGCGCGGGAGGGGCCCCCGGCCGGTGCCACTCCACGTCGTCTGGGTGGCTCATCAATTCTGCATGGAGGCTATTGGCCATTCTTATGATTCGCCGGTCACCTGGAGTGGCGTTTTCTGATAAAGTAGAGTGTCAAGATAATGCTAGCTGTTGATCGATGTGGGTCACATGCAGACATGTACGCCGCGATAATACGTATAGGATAAAGTCCGAGGAGCTCTCCTTCTTAGCTGTGGAAAAGGCCGAGGCTGAAGGCCGTGGCCTTTTTCACAGCTTAGAATGGAGAGCTCCTCGGGTTTTAACTGATTTAAAACACATCCGACCATAATGAGGATCCCTCATAATCAACAGCTCGGTCACACCTGACGCGCAATTATTATGATACACCAATTCATAGAAAACCTATTTGCTTGGATTATAATAACTCTCAACGATGCAGATTCGGGTAAAATGCCAAATAGAATACTTTAGTCATCAAATTTAGTCCAATACATATTATCAGTATAGAATAGACATGCTCGTACCTCCACACATCACGCACATAAATTTCAAATTATCAGAAAGTTAACCCTAAGAACGCTGAAAGATTTTGGTATAAACCATGAAAAACAAATGGATTTTTTTTCAATTTGAAATCATCATGAATGTCTTAGTTAGCTCTTTCCGCTCCATTTGAATACCTATATGTTATAGGTCTACGGCCATTTCCAAAATTCCAAGCAAAGTCTCATGTTTCAGATTTCAGCCCAGGCTAAATCGACATAGTTTCATGAAAGGCTGCAATATTCTTCCATTAAAAATATATATGACATTTTGCGAATTTTGACAGCAGACCATACTTTTAATAGAATACCGGCCGTAGGTCGGTCCTGAAAATATTTTTTGAGCATAAACATGTCTAGGTTGACAAAACAAAGGCCAGATATGGATATGTCCAATAACTACGATTCATTATAGTGTAGGGTCTTATGTCCGTAAATGTGGTTCCGTGGGAATTGCATGTTAATTCTTGACACCTATGTTCAATTTAATGAAAAATTTATACTGAACAAAATAAAATAGGGTGTCATTTTTTTCTGCAGCTCTAAAGGTCATTTCCGGGGTCTTAAAGGCTATGACCATAAAAACACACGGGGATTTTTAAAATGTTTTACGGCCATAGGCCAGAATTGGTCACCGTGCGACCCTCCCCCCCCCCCCCCTACTTACCCACACCAACTTTTTGTTAAGCTTTGATATGTCCAAAACATGGAATGAGATGTTACCAGTAAAAAATAACGACAAAATATATATTTTTAACACTTATCTGGGGGTACCCCCAAGCCTAAAATTAGGGGTTAGTGTTACGCAAACGTCTGTCGTTGCAGTTGTAGCTGACCAATCTACACATGCAATATACCAGATGAAAGATAACTAGATATCCGTTCTACTGATGTATTGCATGATGCAGTGGATTGAACAGTTATCTCTACACATACGTTTAAACATTTTTTTTAATACAAATAATCAAAATCGACAACAAAACTAGTAAACATGGTCAATGGGAACGACTTAACACAACTTAATTATTGGCCTTATATATATTTGACCTATGTTTTCTAAACACATATGTGTATATCCTTAAAACAAAGTGGTATTTAGATTTAAAACATTGCACATTGCATATATATTTTTAAACGATAGAATATTGCAGACTTTGTTAAAAATGTCTGTATTTATCCTGGGTTGAAATATAAAACATTGAACTTTGCTCTGCAATTAAGACTTGTCCTGCTTGTTTTTACATAATTGGTGTGTGCTAAATTTGAATCTGTCGGATAAAATTATATATTTGTTGTCCTTCACCTTTAAATAAGCAAAACAAAAAATGGCCGCCTAAACCACATTTTTTCTATGTTTTTGTTACAAATTATTGCACGATTTCTGGTTTCTGCATGATTTTTGATTGATAAATGTATGTCTCATGTTTTTCGATCAAAATGACCTTTATTTGACCTTCAAATGCAAAATGGTTACCGTCAACAGACAAATACAAGTGTTTTTTAGACACGTGAACTATAATATCATAAACAACATTTGTTTAATGGAAATCTAAAAAGTAGACTACGTATTACGGTAGATCAGGTTGCAAGGTATTCGAAACTGTGTTTAGGTACAGTATATTCTAACATGCTTTGGCGTGCTTGGTATTGAAAATGACATCATTATTTTAATAGTAGATATGGAAAATGACGTCCATCTTGGATTTTACGAACAAATTATAGATCAGACGATGAACAATAAACGCTAGAAATGCTTGTTTCGGCCCTCCAAGTCACACAAAATCAATAAATTGAGCAATTCCGAGCCACAAATTGAAAAAAGAGGTTACATTTACATTTTGATAGCCATTTTGTTTCTTGCTCATATAAATGTGAATTAAGAGGCCATTTTGGCTTTTTTCTTTCAAATATACTCGTCAGTAGCGTTTAGTCCTTATCCACTATGCGAACCCAAAATTGGATGATATAAATGAACTAATTACCGACGTGTCCACTTTGATCACAGGATCAGCAGAAACATCTAATATGCTGAATAATACGCGTATTAAGAAAGATGTCGAGCCGCGTAAACGTTACCATGACCATAAGCCATGGTACACCAACGAATGTGAGGTCAAGCGAAAAGAGTATTTTAAATTTAAAAACAGATATAGAAATCTGAGAACCCACGAAAACGAGGTGAAAATGGTGACGGCTTGTAAACAGTATAAAATTCAAATTAAAAAGGCCTTTAGAGAGCACCAGAACTCAATTATAAAGAAAATTCGTTGCTTAAAGTCATCTGATCCAAAACAATACTGGAAATTACTTTTTGAGAAAGAAGATAAAACTCGCCAAAATAATGTCGCACTAAATGATTTTAAAGAACATTTCTCAAATTTGAACACTGATGAAACATCTGAAGAAGTCACATTTAACTTAACAAGTCATGATAATGACGATACTATATTAAATTCACCCTTTTCAGTAGATGAAGTTAAAAAATGTATACACAAATTGAAGAGTAATAAATGTCCAGGCCCAGACAACATAATAAATGAGTTTTTAAAATATTCACCTCAAAATATATTGGAGCTCTATACAGATATTTTTAATGTAATCTTAAAATGTGGAGTGGTACCACACCAGTGGTGTATCGGCTACATTCGCCCTTTATATAAAAACAAAGGTGACCCAAATGACCCGAATTATTATCGTGGAATTACAATAACAAGCTGTTTAGGAGAACTCTTTACAACTTTAATCAATTCTAGACTTGGTAAATTTGTTGAAGATATGGAATTAATTGGACCGGAACAAGCCGGCTCTAGAAGTGGATATTCTACTGTAGATCATATTTTTGTGTTAAACTCTTTGATTGACTTCTATCTGTTTTGTAAGAAACGTTTATATGCATGTTTTATTGATTATAGAAAGGCTTTTGACTCAATTCAGGGACAACAGCTGTGGATGAAGCTTTGTAATCTTGAAATACAAGGACAATTATTTGATGTAATATATGATATGTATAAAAAAGTTAAGTCGTGTGTAAGTTATGGAGGGCAATGCAGCGTTTTTTTTCCATGTGAAAGGGAGGATAACCTTTCACCTCTATTATTTAACATTTTTCTTTCAGACCCAAAGTTATACTTAGTGAACAAATATAATGGTCTATCAAATATCCATGATATAGCCACTGATATAATGGATGATAACCTTGTTAGCTATCTGAAGATATATGTATTTTTATATGCAGATGACACAATTTTACTCGCTGAATCACCCGAAGAATTACAAACAGCTCTGAATAGCATGAATTTGTATTGTAACGATTGGAATTTAAAAATTAACGTTTCAAAGACCAAAGTGATAATTTTTTGCAGAGGTAAAATAAGAAAGCACCATCATTTTTATCTAGGAGATAAGCTGCTTAAAATTTGTTCTGATTATTTATATCTGGGTGTAAAATTTAATAATAAGGGAAAATTCTCTAAAGCTCAACAGGAAGTTTTTGATAAAGGTAATAGAGCAATGTTCAGTATTTTGAAAAGAAGTAGACAACTTAATCTCCCCATAGACTTGCAATTCCATCTGTCTAATGCTATTGTTCTCCAACGGTGTTATATGGTTGTGAAGTATGGGCACCTGAAGATTGTATAATTTTAGAGAAACCACAGCTACGTTTTTGTAAATATATTTTATCTGTAAATAAATGTACATACAATAACATGGTATATGGAGAATTGAGTGTTCTCCCCCTTAAGGTACATGTCAAATGTAGAGCCATTTGTTTTGGGCCCGTTTGATTACGGACCAAAAATGTAAACTTTCAGGTGTCTGGAATGCTCAGCACATCCCCAATAGTTTTGAATGTTTTAAGGAGGTAATTAAAAGACGTTTAGGAGATCAATTTATACAGAAATGGTCGGAAGACTTATTCAATAGTGGCAAATGTACAAACTATAGGATTTTCAAAACTAATTTCATTCTAGAAAAATACCTTTTATTAACTGCACCGAATATAATAAAATCTATAACCCGTTTCAGATGCAGGAACTCCAATCTTCCCATTGTACTCGGTAATTTTTGTGGTATATCACGTGATAGACGTAACTGCACCTTATGTCACAACAGATCCATCGGTGATGAATATCATTATCTTTTCGAATGTGGGCACTTTGAAGGAGACAGAAAAAAATATTAGGCTGCTACTTTTATAATAGACCTTCAACATTTAAAATGCATGAATAAATCTCATGTGAAAACCGGGAGTTATTGTATCACCTAGCACAACTTATTATTAGTATAAATAACTTTGCCACAGGCATGTTATATTTACTCACCCTGTATCGCACACCTGGCTTCTCATGTTCTCCGGGATCTTGAATAAATTACCTTGTTACCTTGTTGTTACTATGTTACCACAAAAACATAATATTATTGTCAACATGTTTAGCAGTATACTTATAGTAACAGTAAATACATAACAAACGGCGGATGTCTTGGATGTAAAGGTCAAATAAAGGTAATTACTTTCCAAAGACACAAGAAAAAAATTAACAATTAAAAATCTTGCAGAAACCACAAATTGTGCGTTTATCTTCTCATTCAGCACACGTGAATTATGTAAGAACAAGTGACTATAAAAGCATAGGCCTACACTAAAATCCCAAGCAAAGTTGCATGTTTCAGATTTCAACCCAGGCTAACTAGACTAAATTCTCAGAAAAGGCTGCAATATTCTTTCATTAAAAAAATTTGTATGAAATTTAGAAATATAAATAACACACATTTGAAAGCATACATGTATCTGGGTTCAGAAAACATAGGCCAGATAGGACATGTCCAATAACTAACATTTTATATGTTGTTTTTAATGACCATGTTGACTAGTTTGTTTTGCTGTTCATTTTGATAATTTTATAATAAAAACATGTTTGAGCATATGTGGAGAAACGTCTATTTACTCTACTGCAATGGGTGATGTATTATTAGAACGGGAATTTAATTATCTGTTATATGGTATATTGCATGTGCATATTGATTAATTAGAACACCAGCGACCTACGCTTACATAACCCCACCCCCTAATTTCAGACAGGTTTGGTGATATCCCCATAAAAGCGGTCAAAATATAAAGTTTGCCCCTTCTTTTTACTGGTGACATCTCATTTCATATAAAAGCCTAAAAAAAGTTGGTGGGGTGAGTAAGTTGGGGGGGGGGGGTTGCATGGTGACAGATCCATGCACTAATATGTATATTTGAAAACTTTGCAATAATTGACCTTGAAATGACCTTCGAGACGTTTCAAAATGTTATTTCATTTTTTTTATGATGATGATATTTCCTGAACAATTTCGGTCATTTTGATGTGTTACACGACTAGTAAGACATGTGTTGAAAAAACGAAATAAATGAGATCTAGGGGTCATGACCTCTAGGGGTCGAAAAATGACCTTAAGGTGACCTAAAAAAATGACACCCTAGTTTTTTGGAATCAGCATAAAATTCTGAACAAGAAAAACGTAGGTGACAAGAATTAACACGAGATTCCCACGGAATTACACAAGACTCTACACTATTATGTTGTTTAAGTTGACCATGTTGACTAGGTTGTTTTGCTGTTCATTTTGATTATTTTATAATAAACTAAAAAAAGTTTCCGAACTCCGAGGCCCAACTTTAGTCTGTTTGAGTGCTATGGACAAAAATTCAGTCTTCCCAATTGGCCAGAATCCTAAATGTCCAGGACATAATGAAGGAAAGAACCAAGGAGACAAGTTCAAATAAATCTTCGACGTGTATTCCTTCCACAACCATCGCCAGTAATGGCCAACATTCATTCAATACGTGTCTACGATGTACCTGGTACAGAGGATGTAGGCCTACCCACCAAATTCCGGTTTAATGTTGGGCCATCGTTGCAGCCCATTGCTGGTTCAATGCCGGTCAATCGTCTACGACGCTGGCCCAGCACTAATCTATCACCGGGTCTGTTGTATACTTTGCCCAAACACGTGACATTCAATCAATGCTGTTTCAATGTTGACACACAGTCTTCGACGCTGGCCCGTCATTGAAACAGCATTGGGTGATGGTACCGTGTTTCTGACCGCCGAATTATGCTGGTGATGCTTTAACATCCCGGCGCAAGAAACACCAGATACCACGATACATTGTCTTCATGCTGATGTAATGCCGGGCCACCATCTGAGACGCTGCGCCAACATCACTTCAACCAATACCCTTGGAGCTCTTAACCACATATGTAATCGTAAAGATTTTTTTTTGAGCACTTGTCCATAAACTAAAGTACTTAACCTAAGGACCAGAAACTTTATACTGAATATGTTCATAAGGACTAATGCCCAAAAATGTGAACCGTTTCCCACACTCAGTACCCCTTTTTCCCCTAAATAAGACACAAAATTAGGCAAAATAAACTTAAACCCACAGTCAACTTCATAAAGGGCATGCGTGGTCACGTGTATAAGCTGTGTATAGGCCTTCAGTATATACAGTAGGCCTACATGTTGATTGCATTCAGCTGAGTAGCTATAACCTAATTATAAGACTATGGAAACTACTCCAACAAGACACTCACCCAATGCTGTTTTAATGTTAGGCCGTCGTCTGCGACGCTGGCCCAACATTAAACCAACATTGGTGAAACGCACAATGTTTGAGAGACAGTCCTCCTGCCCAGCAAACACAACACATTGGTATAACAATTATACAACGTCGGCTCAACTTCTTCGACGTTGGTCCATCATTGTATAAAGTCATACAAATGTTTTGTGCTTACTGGGTGTCAATACAAGCTTGGGATCAGCCAGTTTCGACATCCCCTTAGTAATACAGTCAGTTTGTTTGCATGCCAACGACCAAGTAGGGCCAGGGCTTTGAATTATTAACTCATAGATGTCGCTCAAGTATATATGAACTTGCTATGATTTGAGAACTTTCTCTTAATGAGGCTTTGAATATGAAACGCATATTTAGTATTATAATGGAATAGGGGTTTGGTTTCAATTTTGACAGTTGACCATACTTTTAATAGAATACCGGCCGTAGGTCGGTTCTGAAAAACGTGTTTGAGCATATGTGGAGAGAAGACTACTTACTCTACTCCAATGGGGGATACATAATTAGAACGGGAATTTTATTATCTGTTTTATGGTATACATGTACATGTCCTGATTGGTTAATCAGAAAATCAATGACAGACGCTTACGAAACCCTACCCTCTAAATCTATGTTGCTTGGTGGCCATTTTAGATTTTGGGGCGCCACTGGTCCTAAATGACCGTCATTAAAAGCCAAGATGATTTTTTTCAGTTAATAATCTTCGCAAAAAATTACATTAATAACAGTTTTGCTTTCTGCAATTTTTGATTATTTTGAGTGAAATTCCCGAAAGTATTTATCTTGGAGTTCTGGCTTTAGCGCCTGATCAAAGCTTGATGACCCTTATGTACAAGTCCATGTCAAATATGATCATTGTTTTTCCTCCTAGACCCATGATGTGTGTGTTGATATGCTGTGACTGTTAAAGGACAGTGAACAATGTGCTGTATTCATGTGCAGGTGACGATATCAGTGGCAAAACACGAATATAGGTTTGATGTTTGACTACTTTACTTTAATGAGTGATAAACTGTCCATGTTGGTATATTTTGTTTTGTAGATGATTTATTTGGTGATCGCTGGTGACATCTTGCAAGCAGCCAGACACTGTCATAATCATGCAACATTTCTAAACATGTCTCTGGGATGAAATCTGAATACTTTTTGCCTTCATTGGGCTTTGAAGTTGAACTAATATCAGACGGAATAATATCCGCAATAGAGGTGGCAAACTATTTGATGTTGAGTGTTGGATATCGAGTGAAAAATTTGCGATCTGACCTGCTTTTATCTATGAGGACGAAAAAAATACAATTGTAGCATACAATGTCGATTTGCCATCAAAGGTATCATCATCGCAATCTATGTTGTCAGCAGCAAATAATACTGGCTGGTGAATTTTTAAACCATCTGGTACATAAACTCCCGACTGCGTTATGTTTTCGAAGACAGCCTCAGCTAATTTATTTTCAATCCGCAAAATACGAACATAAGTTTGGTTAATGTCCAATTTATGTAAATAACCTATCAGCTGTCTGGAGCGTGTCAGACTGTCCAACACATGGCCTTTTTCTGTTGCATCACGGTGCTTAAAGTGAACTTCAGCTTTGGTTGGTTCATAGGTTACTTGTCGATTAGTTTTCAACTCGTACATTAGAGACTGATAACACGAACGATGCCATCGAGCCCTCCTCTCAAGAAGCAGTGCCAAATGTTGGTCTAGAACCAACGTATCGCAGATTTGTGTAAACTGTCGTAAATTATTTTGGATATCGGTGTAGATTATCCAGATTGTAAAGACGTTGTACGACATGGTTTTATGATGGTTTAAATACAATGCAGTGAGATAAAAATATAATGGTATCACATGCAATGTTGGCACTGTTCATTAAGCAAGAAACGTGCATTTACTGCTGTTTTAATGTTGGTACATTGTCTACGTTGTTGGCCCAACATTAGAACAGTTCTTAGAGGTTAGGTACATATTATATTATGTGGTCAAGAGTACTATTTTCATAGCATGGTGTATTTCGCAATCAAATGTGTACTGTATGTGGTGAATTTAGGGTGGTGAGCTTCATTGACCTCTGAAGGACCTTGACCTTGGTCTGCGCAAATAGCACCGAAACTTTTCAGATTCGGTAAATGCAACTGAACATTTTGGATCATAGTACAAACTTTATCATGAAATTTTTACTGAAGCCATATTTACTACATTAGCGACTGCACTATCATTTGTATTTGTCTCTATTAAATTTATGTAATAATTTGACTTTGCTACTTTTATTTTCTTTTTACATTCATTTCTCAATTTCTTGTAATCAATCAATCAATCAATCAATCAATCAATCAATCAATCAATCAATCAATCAATCAATCAATCAATCAATCAATCAATCAATCAATCAATCAATCAATCAATCAATCAATCAATCAATCAATCAATCAATCAATCAATCAATCAATCAATCAATCAATCAATCAATCAATCAATCAATCGAAAAATCAATAAATCGATCAATCTCTCAATCACTCAATCAATCAATCAATCGATCGATTGATCGATCAATCAATCAATCAATCAATCAATCAATCAATCAATCAATCAATCAATCAATCAATCAATCAATCAATCAATCAATCAATCAATCAATCAATCAATCAATCAATCAATCAATCAATCAATCAATCAATCAATCAATCAATCAATCAATCAATCAATCAATCAATCAATCAATCAATCAATCAATAAATCAATCAATCAATCAATCAATCAATCAAGCAAGCAAGCAAGCAAGCAAGCAAGCAAGCAGATCCTTGGAAAATCGAGATCAGGGATGCATAAATCCGAGCAAAGATAAATTGAATTAATTTGTTAAGGAAAACATATACAGATGTATACGGGACTGGGACTGTGTGAACTTGCGCTGGATTTGCCATTACAATGGCTTAAAAACAAGACGCGATCAGTGGAATATTTTAGCAGATTAGTTTTGGATAATTTAATGAGTTGACAGAGTTGACAGTTGACATTGACAGAAATGAGGGTGACTGCTGGTACAACGGAAACCATTTCTGAGCCTACGTTGGTTTAACGCTGGACCACTGTCAGTTGTAAGAGGTGATTCAAAAGTATTCCAATTTCTATGTCAGTATTTTTGTAAATCTATTAAACGCTATCACATTCAGAACACTACAGTTTTTCATTGTAGTTTATACGCGATGTCTTTTCACGTGGGACGACACACATTGAAATCAATTTAATTCAGCAGTTAATGTTCCTAGCTAAATTAATTTAATTCAGCAGTCAATTTTAATATCAATCTTAATTTAAACTTTTGCATAATCACAAAGTATCGGGTTTATTTTTCAGTTGCCTCTTATTTAATTATTTTGTTTTTACTAGCTATTTTACATGAACCAATATCCACGTTCGAATCACTACAAATATTTAATCTAAATTTCAGCCAATTGGAGAATTAGAATCAGGGTTCCTAATAATGGATAATATGACTGCAATAAATATTCTGCTGCGCAAAGCAGTATTTGCTTACTTATAAATTAAGCAGATGCTGCCCTTTGGCTTTGCAAGGCAGTATTAATAGTTCAGGAAAAACATATTTCAATATCGTAAAATTTAGGCATTGATCAGGTATGCGAACTGAGCCAATTTTCTCATAATAGCTTGATTATCACTTGATGAAAATGGTATAAATTTGCATGAATTTTGGATATAGCAAGGCAGGTACAATTTAAAGTGTATCACATGCCTTTATTCACGAGTCGGTCAATGAATATAACTATAAGGGAAAAAAGGTCCTGTACCCTTCACAATGATAATGTCGGAATTGTTTACGTTTTTAATCTTATGTGTTTTTATTAATTAATCTAATGTATGTTCATAGACGATAATGTGAATATCATTCACAGTTTATTCCTGGGTAATAACATATTTTTTTGCGGCACATCCCTCGCGCATTTTATTCGAACCCCATACCCGCCTGTCAGGATTCAAAGTGGTTTCCACTCAGCCTCTGAGTCTACCCTGAGCCGTAAAGATGTTTTCACCGCGCGGATTGGTCGTGGGGGACACGCGTGGTGGGCAGGTAAAAACTCCTGAACAAAGACGGACACCTGGGCTCTCGAATCCGGTAGCCCAACTGCGGCGGAATGCTGGAGCAACGTCTGCGACGTTGCCCCAGCATTCGGCCACAGCTGGGCCGGTGCTGACGTCTAGGTGAGTGTTAGCACACTGTCCAGGATCTGCAATGCAAACACTTTGACGGATGGCCTGTCACCAAAACTGGGTTCTGAATGTCGACCTTCGCTCCCTGACACTCTCATCCACACAGGTGCCCACTGAACTCTTTATCCCAGACGCTTAAATAGTCCGATAAAAAAAGACAACAGTAAGGGCTCATACTATTTTCATCTAGTTCATGTAAAAAATATGTAGATATAATAATGTTGAGAACTACGATTTCTGATGGATATAATGATAATTACTATTTTAGGAGGTTGTAAGATTTTAAGGAAGGGGTATAAATAAGTGTTATTTGTATACTAGTAGCATTATACTGATTAGGAAAGCGCATTTCCTAGCTCAAATCTGCTTGATATACCACAATTTCACTAAGATTCGTTTCCGTTCTCAAATAAGTCATTGCATTTTCGCTTTAAAACTTGAACATGACTTTCTGAACACAGAGGTGGGACTTTGTGACGTTTCCAACCATTATTTGAAGCCTTTCTGCCATAGAAAAAAAATGACAAAATGATACAGATTCGTCTGTTGCTGTGAGTCCTAGTAAACATTAAATCTATGTTGGTTCAATGTTAAGACACCGTCTGCGACGCTGACCAAACATGAAACAACATAGATTCAATGTTTTATGTCCTCGTGGTTACTGCAGATAACAAGTTTAAACAGTACTTTTAAAAACTCACGTCCAGGAATTGAAAATGTCAAACTGACGTGCCGGAATTGAAAAGGTCAGTCATGAGTGCCCGTCCCACCTGCGTCGACTTATATTAACCGTTTCGGCGCGGTGACCGACTTTAGACGTCACAATCTGACGTCTACAGACGTCACATTCTGTCGTGTAAAGTCGATCCCCGAGCTGAAAGAATTAAAGTATTCATAATGGCCATAGACCCATAACACGGGTATTCAAATAAAGCGGAAGGAGCTAAATAGGACGTTTATCATGATTTCAAATTGAAACATTTATTCTCCATGGTTTGTACAAAAATATTTTGGCGCTTGAATGGTTAACGCGCTCTGCTGACTGCGGACGATCCAGGAAGAAGACGCGGCTGAACGCTGGCTCAGTGCTGGTCACGTTGGCCCACCGATAATCCGCCCTCTATTCACAGCTTCGTTTCCTGGCAGGTGCAA
Organism: Flabesymbios commensalis; assembly: GCA_964017125.1. NCBI lineage: Eukaryota > Metazoa > Annelida > Polychaeta > Terebellida > Flabelligeridae > Flabesymbios > Flabesymbios commensalis. Next base: position 47,150,189 of record OZ024910.1, on the reverse strand, counting down.
TTGCCGCGGTCTCATTTGGCAATTAGTTAGATGAGCCGGTGTGTTGTTTCGACGCCCGTCTCTCCGCGGACGGACACTTTGTAAGCTCAATCGCGCCGCGCGATCCCGTAATTAGTGTGGACACAACAGATTCGCAGATGGGGTCCTCATCCATATTGGATCTCTCCCCCGGGCCGCCACTCTCTGAGCGACCGATCCAGTTCTCAGACACGCGATTGGTCCATCTCGACCAATCGCGTGTCTGAGAACTGGGTCAGCCGCTTTGGGATCACATCCCCTCCTGATTCCGTCGCGTCCACTCCCAATCCGTGTTTTTTTCAGCCCACTGCTGAAATGTTGAAATACTGGATGTTTTTTTATGCAAGAAAACAGGATTGCTTCAGTTCAATCTCGTCTGTTCAACATTTGGACAAACATAACATTATCGATTTCTATATTCCTAAAAAATTGAATAAAAACTCCAGATTGATTAAACACGGTGCGAACACTGTGTGATGGGTCCTTTAAATAGCAAAAATCTTTTTGTCCGTGGCACATGTTTTTCACCGGTTTCTCATGGAATCCAAATCGAAAGATAATAATTGCCGGAAATCAGCTAAAACACATGCGCCACATTCAGGACAGTAGGATTTGACTGGAATTGTGGTATTAGTTTCCTGATCAGGTGGGCTGAAAACCAGAAAGATTTCTGTGGACATAGCTACAGCTGATTTTGTCATCTTTATCAAGGATAATAACGATTTGCTTGGACAAAAATACTGTGCGGTGTGTCTATAAATACGAACTCACTACACCTTCAAAAAAGAAATAAATTGACATTTCACCTGACTGACTGACTGACCTGATATATGACTGTTTGTCATCTATATGAAGATTTTATAAATGGAGTATAAGTTTTACTTAGTAAAAGAGTATTCCACGCTTTTCTGCAGTATATCTGTTTTGCTACTAAAACATTTTTTTATTGATAATTAGATTTATACTAAATACCATTATATGTATTTTATTAAATACTTTTTATACATATTCCAGAAACATATGAACTTGTATAAATTTATCTCATAGGTTTCAACGCTTTCTAGAATGTCGTTTTGCTACGCGGCTAATAATATGTGGTGATGTTATCGCAGGTTTTGGAGTGAGAAACATGATGTATCATGTATGTTAACATTTAGGCCTACACATTAACTAGTATGATGTATATTTTCTACGTTGTTTTTTAATCGATCATTTAACAAATGACGCCTAAGTATGGCAGTATTATTATGTCATTCTAATATGTTTAATATTATTAACAAGATATTCTAATTTATTATTCAAGCCCTCAACATGCCGAGTATTATACTGCATAACATGCAGTTTAGGAGTGTGTTACAGTAGTATAATTATGTGCGGTGCGTTTCAAAACAATAGCATGAAACCCAAGGGAATATTATACCACATGATTGATCGAAATGAGTTCAATGAGATTTACAGCTGCAAATAAAAAAAACTAAATAAAGGTGGAATAGGCCTTAGTACATACATTGGGTATTCATTTTTGAATCCACACATAAACGTCCAGCAACTATTGACAGTGAACTGCAGTGAAAAAAAACATTTATCAGTGGGGTATGTCAGTATCCAATAATAATGAGAGGGAATTCGACAATATAACAAATTTGTTGCACTTCCAATTGTAATTTTGAATATCATATGGATTTTAATATTCAGCTGATCAGGGTTTTTTCTGTTTATAGAGTGAGTAGATATTGCAAAGCTTATGATTATACTGCAGCCCAGCAGACACAAAATGTTTAATTAATGACGCTTTAACGTTCGTCCAGCGTCGTAGACGGTGGACCAACGTTAAACCAACATTGATTCAAGGCTATTTTTTGTGAATTTGGGACTATTTGTGCAAAAGTACGCAAAAATAGTCCGGGTAGAAAACCTTAGACACACCCATGGCAAACAAATCCAATCACAATGTCCATTTTTTTATTAAATCAATTACTGAGAAAACCGTTTACTGTAACGCAAATATCTGACATTTTAACATGGCTGCCACCGCAAGACTGTGTCTATGTGCTAGGTGAATGACGGTGAGCTCTGGCCCATCATTCACCCTTCACTGGGCCAGCGTATCGAATCATATCTCGGGCTACCTGGTGAACATATCGGGTTGTACATGACTTCGATTTCATCCAGATGCAACACTCGTTTAGATCAATATCCGCGGAGATGTCAACGTGTATAGAGTTTCATGGGCTGTTCAATAATCTCGTTTCTATTGGTGCTACCGTACAAATATTATTTGTTAATAGTATACACATTTTTGTAATATGTCTATTACTTAGGTTTGTTGTAGCTTCTGAATAAAAAAAAAGGCTTAAAATAATGATCAAACTGGACCGCAATGTACGCGTCCTTAGCTGGAGCAAAATTTGTTTTGCCCCCCATAACTATGTAAAATATTGACGATAGCGGCAATTGCTGCACTGAATCATCGGTTTTTATGTGCGACAAACCTATATGCAGGCATCCGGAACACCACACATCTCCACGATATTTGAAAGCAAAATACAGACGTATTATGTTCCGGTGGCGGCCATTTTGGATTTTACACTCCAGTGGCAAACCCACAAGAATAAATTCGGGGGTCAGTCAGTCAGTCAGTCAGTCAGTAGTCGGTCAGTCAGTCAGTCAGTCAGTCAGGCAGGCAGTGTAAAGTGGCCATTCTTAGAAAATTTCTTAAAATCTCAAATGGCATTTGTTCTTCTAGTATAGATTTTCCATAGTTTGAATATATACTTGAGAAGACATTGCGTACTGTAGTCGCTCTGAAGCATGGAAGTATGGTTGCATTTGAACAACGATATGTAGAGGAAGAGCAAAGTAACCACTTCGATCAGCACGTTCAAACTGCTGCATTAATGATGCTTTTTCAACATATTGTATCCACAAGTTGGCAGTCTTAATCTGGCAACTGGTTGTCTGAATTTAAGACATCCGTGAGTTGCATTACTTCAGGTTTCAGTATATATTGCATCACTGACATTATATTCCGTTGTCACTTCAGACCAAATTTGCACCTGTTGTCTCAAACAGAATAAATACAATTAAATGGTCTGCGCAGTGAGTGTATGAAGCCGCTAGTGACGTGAGTATGCATGACCATCAAGCATGTGAGTAAAACCCCGTCACTGCCATAGATGGCCCGCCATAGCTGTTCAAGGCCACTTCCCGCCATTATAAAACCTGTTGCTGCCATAAAAGACATCACTACATGAAATCCGCCAAGCCTTGCGAAAATATTGGATAGCCAGGACTGGCAGCAATTATATCTATAGCCTTGACGAAGAACGGCTGATCAAATGTAACTGTGCAGTTAGTAGTTACGGTTATATTATACTTGGGTGAGCGTAGAGCAGTGCAGTGTAAGCTGTACTGAGGTTGCTGGGATCAAGATTTATGAAAGAAAGAGCATCTACATCACTGACCTGTCTTGCATTGAAAGTTCAACATCTCCGTGAATATTTTAAAAGGGACAACAAATTATTAAGAGTCAACCGTTCATCGAGTCTCATCAAAATTTGAATCGAAATACTTTTTTTCTGTGTTTCTTTTTACAAAATGACATATTTAGACCTCTAATCGGTTTCAAACGTATCAAAAGGGATCAAAAATAAATTCCGCGCCCCCAAAATTAGTGTAAAGAGATATATTGGGCATGTTTCTTACTCTTTGGTACAAAAGCTATGGTGTTGGCCTTTTTGGTGGCGGCCCTCTTGGAAATATGCAAATTAGGTACATTCCACCCGGAAGAAACTTGGGGAACTTTCTCAATAGTTCGAAAGGGATATTTTGAGCATTCCTGCTAAATATTACTCCACTAACTGATAGCCGCATAGAAAAAAAGTATTTGTTTCTATGGCTTGGTGTCTTAATGAGGTGGGACTGCGAGTGAGATTTCACGTTGTTTTCAGGGGTGTATTCAGGATCTTAAAAAGGGGGTGCCATTTTTTGTGTCATGTTTAGGCTAATTTAGGGGACTTCCGAACATCGATCCGCCACTGTTTTCTACACTATAGAGCTGGTCAGTTGACCTACCACTGAATTGGCCTGAAAACGTTACATTATTATATACTTTTTTCCACCTGCCATGACTACCGGGTAACATTGAACCAGCTTACCGCTGACCTCTTGGCATCACAAACCAGTCATAAACATCACGACATCAGTTAGGCCGACATCAAACGATTACCTGTGATGAGATGAAAAAAATGTAATCGGAGTTGATCCAGACTTCACGGCGATCCGGGTTGTAAACCGAAACCTGATTGGCACAGAACAATGGGTAGGACGTATCCCCAAGGAATAAGGCCATTGAGATTTCGCCAGGATCATCGCGTGTCTAATAACCGTTAGGTCTTCCGCTCACGAACACCCAGAACACACCAAGCATTAGCCCAACGCTGGACCAATGTGTTCGATTACTGACTGGGATCCTCTGCATATCCATTAAATATAATCAAAGTATGAAAGAAAGAGGCAGGAATATATAGCATATGGTCCAAATCACATTAAGATATAAGCATGTTTATTATACGCGCAATCAATACAAGGCAGCCTAAATAAAATTTAATATAGGCCTACATTTAATGGGACTAGCCCGTCGCATAGTTTTAGTTCTGGTTGCAAAAAAAGACTATAGTTGCCTGGTAGGCTATAGTAATAGTTGGTTAATTTTATTTTATATTGCTAACATATTATTAGATATTATTTCTACAATAAAAGGTAAAATTTAATGACAGTACGGGGTTTCGACTTCAGTTGTCAGAATCTGACGTCTGTGGACGTCAGATTCTGACGTCTGAAGTCGATCCCCGCACTACCAAGGTTTGGATTTGGCTAAAACTCGGTGGTGGGCTAGTCCATTTAAGAAAAACAGGCAGGCCCCGATGGCTCTTTCGGTCCGGTTGCGGTTCGAAACACAGAGGTACTGAGCTCGAATCCCGGCCGGGTCAGATGTTTGTCATTGGGGTTGTGCATATACAGTGTTCCAAACTGTTCAAAGGCCTGGAGTCTGCAGTGCGGTCTATGGCATTTTAGATTTTAAAAAAACACAAGGTATTCGAAAAGAGTAGGACATAGTCCCGACTTCGGGCTTCCTTCTGTCGCGATATTGCCATGATTGTACAGAAAGCGACATAAAGCAATATTCACTCACTCACTTAAGAAAACAAATGGAAATGTGTTTCACAGCTACGGTAGAACGACTATGCAAACTTGACGTGCGGCTTATAGATTATTTTTACTTTTATTTGTATCAGGATATGATAAATGTACATGTATGCGTAATAAACAAATAGTGTTCGACCTTTATAACCACTTTTTTCATAATGATAAAAAGTTCGAGCTTATTTACACTCGTTCAAAGCTTGTGTTGCTAACGCAGCATCAGCTTCGAGCAAAACAAATTATCAAATATGCCATCCCGTAGCAGTTAAACCATCGCATGTGCCACTTATTTGACTCACTCACATGCTAAGGGATGCCATATAATCTGAAACAAAGTAAAACTCTTCAAGATGATGCTACCTGATTCTCAATCAGAGTAATTTTATATTACACTTATTCATTCATAACTTTTATATACATATTCATTTATTTGTCCGTTCTTTCATTCATTCAATGACTCAATATTTTATTCATTCATTAATTCGTACATTCATTTATTCATGCATTTATTCATTCGCTCGTTCGTTCGCTCGTTCGTTCGTCATTCGCGCGTTTTTGATTGATTCATTCGTTAGTTCATTTGTTTGATTCAATCGATCTTTTGTTCGAGCGCTCGTTCCTTTGCTCACTCATTCATTCATTCATTCATTCATTCATTCATTCATTCATTCATTCATTCATTCATTCACTCATTCATTCATTCATTCATTCATTATTCATTCATTCATTCATTCATTCATTCATTCATTCATTCATTTATTCATTCATTCATTTATTCATTTATTCATTTATTCATTTATTCATTTATTCATTTATTCATTTATTCATTTATTCAATTATTCATTTATTCATTTATTCATTTATTCATTTATTCATTTATTCATTTATTCATTTATTCATTTATTCATTTATTCATTCATCATAAGGCTATAAAAGGGTAAAGTCCGTCTGAAACAAATATATACACTAGGATACACTAGGGAGAGTGATGTCGTACAATATGCCAGGAAATTCATTTAATTTAACATCTCAGAGAGTTTGACAAATAACGACTGGAATGCTCGCTCAGCTTTGAAATCATCAAAAATTCACGAGTAAAATCTGTCTAATTCTATTACTCTGCGAAGAAATCTTGATCATTTATTTATCCGTTTCTTGGGCGCCATTGTAGAAAATGTCGCGTCCAAGAAATGATAAGCAAATGGAATCAAACTAACGTATCTCTCACTTTTCAAGGTGGTAGATACGTCCCTTTGATACAAGTGGGACAAAATGAGATACAATTGTAATGCACATAAAGATGTGAAAACTAAAAATCTGTGCTGCAAAACTACCTTTAGACTATTATATCAGACAGGAGGACGGACGTGTTTTAATTATAATTTTTCTGTTCAGAATTGCGTAGCACCATTAGAACATTTTTGTTCTGCAACTGCACGTGTCCCGGCCGTTATATCTAATACATAAAAATCAAAAACCCATTTAAAATCACTCCAAGCCTCACTGATTGGTAAAGATAATTAATCCCAACTGAAATATTGTGAGCAGTGTGCATTTTTAATAAGGTAATTTTGCAATAGATTTTTTAAGGTACGAGTTTATTGCATGCTTCCACTATGCTGATTCGTCTTTTTTGTCAATGTATCTCCAACAAAACACATAAAGAAAATGAAATAAAAGTTAACAACATTATATCTTGCACGTAGAATAGAAAGGTAAACGGATTTGTTCTCAATTTGAATGGCGCGAGAAATTCAAAACAGGTGTGTAATATCTAGCTGTATATCTGGAAGATTAAAAATAGTAGGGTTGACCCTTTCAGCGCGGGGACCGACATTAGCCATCAGATACTGACGTCTAAACTTTATCCCCGCACTGAAAACAATAACCAATTGATAAGGGCCGTAGACCGTGACATAGACATTCGAAATAAAACAGAAAGAGCAAACTAAGACATTTATGATGATTTCAAATTGAAACAACCTCGTTGGTCTCCAAGGTTCATACGAAAATATTTCAGCATTAGAAGTGTTAAACATATCAGCTAACGCTGCAAAGAATGATTGACACCAATTTTCAAACAAATTCATACCCAACATTTCCTACATTGCTGGATATTTGAAGAAACAAAGATGTATCTCGTTGTTGCTTTATTTGCTCTCAGTGACGACGGCAACTTCATTAGCATTTGTTTTTTCAACCCGATCGCGGCGATAAATTCTCGCTTTACTTTCACAAAGGAATCACAAATGAAGCAAATTCCATTTTTTCAACCTCTTATTTCAAATCTCCCGCAGCACCCGGGTCTAAGTGCGCAGTGTGTGGGCCGGCGTCGGCGCGCGTCAAAAAACCCCGGGCATTGTTTCAATAATGAAAATTGCCAGGCACAGGCTGGCTGGCATTAATGCCCGCCGTGCATGTCGTTTTCCAATTAATATAAATTTGTTCAATTAAATCTTGGCTCTTCTCCACACTAATGGAGTCCAGGCGAGCAAACAAGAGCCGCGGCAGCTGTACTACTCAGTGGGTACCCTTTAGGCGTCAGGGCCGATGTCGAGGCACTGCAAATATTCGGATTTAAGTCTGCTACAAGACGGAAATCGGCTGACAATTGAAAAATATATCAAGCTTGCGGTTTTGCGGCGCGTCGGGTCGCTTGCGGCGAACCGCCGCGCCGCGAAACCGCGACGACGGCAGTCCTGTAAGCGTCCGTCGGAGATTTATAGGCGGACAGTCAGCTGCCAATACGCACGAAGCCGTCGACGAAAAGAAACAATTATTCTAGCTCCGCGCGGCACTTTTTTAGCCGTCGCGGTTCTCGCTCACGTCTCGGCTGGCCGTGCGTGAGTCTCGCGACGAGATCTCGTCAGCTCCCGCTGATCCGACAGTCAGCATAACAGTCCACAGAATAAAAAAACCCACTGTACTAGGGGGATGACGTCCGAAACAGTGATCATAATACACTACTCTTCTCGGGTCGATTCAAGGGCTGTATTAGGTATGCTTTGTTGGGCTCAAGTATGATTTTCTACTCTCAATTTAAATAACAACTGTGGCGGATTTCATTGGCTGATCGCGTCATGTGATAGTCTGAACCATCCTATCATTGGTCGTGGGTAGAATATCATATTTGGTTCCATTATTGCATATGCACACCATGATATTTTGCACAGATAAGAGTAATTTGAGAAAACACGTTTTGAAAGACACTCGAGCGTGACCCACTTTTTCAGATCATCACCATATTTGATTTCAGATCATTATTCTGTTAGAATGGCCAGTAGATCAGCCAAGTAACCCCGTCATTCAATTGTTTGCATGGTGACACTGGACTTGTGGGCGGGGGCCCTAGGGTAGTGGTTAGCACCGCTGCCTTTCACGCTAGAGTTAGGGGTTCGGTTCCCGGTCTCGGCGGTTTGAAAGAAACAAAAATGTTTTTTCCCCATCCACGTGTAAAACTCAGTATTGTGGGGAGCCTCCTTGACCGAGAGATAGCGTGCTCGGCCTCAGACCGCCAGGGCTCGAATTTCGAATCCTGTGTCTGGAGGACAGTGTAATCTCATTCATCTCACCATCCTCAGGAGTTTTTCCTGACCCAGTTTAGCCTATATGTGCACAAAGGTAGCCTAAAGTCCGATTCATTTCATTTATGACACTGGACTTGTGGTCCTTGCTGTCACTGGGAACAGATCATTACTTGACACAGCCTGGGAACAAGCTTGTACATCTAACCAAGCTGGGTCAGTATTCTCGTGCAAGTTACGATATATCGTAGGCTTCGGATTGGTCGAGATGGCCATCTCGACCAACCAGAAGCCTACGATATATCGTAACTTGTACGAGAATATTGGCCCTGATAGAGTGATGCAATAATTAAACTGAGAGGAAAAGCACGGACTGTGAGACCACAAGGAATGGTGGCCATCCAGTTTAGACTCTCCATCTAAAATATGCGTTATTGTTCTGAAACTTATTTAGGCCGTCCTCGGGTTATTGTTTGTATTATTAATCAACATGTAAATGTCGTCACACCAACGCAAAATGACTTAGTAATCCCGTGGCTGCAGGCCGTTTTTATCTCAAACATTGTAATGTCTGGTAACAATCATTCTCAGCGTATGTGGATGCACAATACCATCACGACATTTGAACTATCGGGATAAGTCATTTTGGGCTTTTTGACTAAAACACAAAAACTGTGTCATTTTTTATACATTAATCATATAAAATATGTTTTTTTATTTCCATAGCAGCTTCATCCAATTAAAAGAGCTGTTTTTTGTTGCTTTGGTGTGTGGCTTTATGCCGTTCTCTGCACATCATGACACTAACCGGAAAGTCTCAAATCAGGATGTTAATTTTTTTAATACTGTGAGGTGGATAGAATTACACATTCCATGCCGCCTTTGGAGCACTGTATCAACAGAAAGGACAACATTATTTCTAGCCGATTCAAATTCAAAACCTTTAGCAAGCATACACCTCCAGAGTTCCCAGCTGAGCCGAATGAACCACCGCGGAAGGATAATTCTGCGTGGCTATGGATGGCCAAATTGTCGGGCTCACATGTCGTCCTGTATTATAGGTCGACCTAACCTGCAGTTGGAGTGAAATATGAAATTAGCCATTGACGTGAGAACACCTGTACTTTTCGTGATTAAATAGCTAATATATTATGTTTAGTACGTTCTGTGCGGATCACCTACAAAACAGAGGTTAGGTCGACTCGTCGAGCTAAACGGCACATAGTTAGGTAGACCTAAAATAGGATGATATGTGAGCCCGTTGGCCACCAATATATGCTTTTTAGAATACGCAGCTATACTGTATAGATGCATGTTAGGTCGATTCTTAGAGCTAATCAGTGCAGAGTTGAGTCAACATAAAATATGGCCACCCATACATGCCTAAAAGGTTAATGGTCCGGTTTGCTTCGATTTGTATGCCTGAAACGAACGCCATGAATTGGTAGCTGTATAGTTACCTCGTAACTGTGCATACACTGAGAAAAGCTGAAAATGCGGTTTTGCCGCCAATCTAAAAATAGTTTGAGCCATAGAAACGAGCTGGTTTGGTAACCTGGGTCGAGATCCAAATTTGCCGCCAATCTTAAAATAGTTTCAACCAAGGAAACGTCCGGTTTGACAAACCGCCCCGAGATCCAAACTACCAAATGTTCGTGCAGTTTGGTCAATGAGGTTTTAGTTTGGACTGTTCTAGTGCGAATCAAACGCTGTAGATTGGCAAACCGGTTTAAGATCGGTGCGAATCGAGCGGGATCTCATTAAAGCAAGCAGCTACTGCCTTTTAGCTTTGAATAGTACTCCTCGTAAAGCAGACGTAATGTCACCACCGTCCGTTTTAAAACCTCCGCGGTTTTATACATAAGTGACAGTTGGCGTGCAAGAATAATAGACACACTTTTCCGGCGCCCCACAGCAGCGGCGATCCCGTCTACCTGTCCACACAGAACACTTAATCAAAGAAACTAACAATCGACCTGTTTATCCGGCAAACGCGACTTGTTCACTCTGTGTTGGTTCAATGCTGGTCCACCGTCTGCGACGGTAGACCAGCATTGAACCAGCACAGGGTGAACGTTTGCTGTTTACCTGTCTATCCGGCTGCACGTACATCATACCAGGGGACGTTGCCATAACGTTGGTGCAATCATGGATACCGTTGATCCGGCATTGGGATGATGTCTCACCGACAGCAATGATTTACAGGAAGGAAGAATCAATTTTCTGGTTTCTTTAGTCCCCTGTTTGGCTGCGGAGGAAGGCGTCTATTTGTTTTTCGTAGGTCTCGATCTTTTCTTCATCTCATGCAAGACGTATGCTACACGTTGGCCAAATGTCGAGTGATGTTTGGCCAACGTTGAGCCACAGCTGTGCGTTTACCGCTGACATTTTTGTTGGCTGACACAAACGGGAAATAATAATGACATATCGTCATTGCTTCGCAAGAAAATCTTGAATTCGTCACAATATTTGTGTGATTCATTTTACTTCTGTGGAAATAAATACACAAAATAATATACATGTTTATGTCTTCAATTTTAATCAGATACTTTTACTCAATAATACAAACGTCCTCATTGCATGACGGGGGGGGGGGGGTTTCTTCATCATGGGTGCAATACTAAAGCAGATACATCGCTCTGTTCGAAAACTTGACTTGGCCTATTTGAACTCTGTCCGTGGCCAAAAACCTGCATTCAATATACTTTTTTTTAACATGCTTAAGCAACTGTTAAACGTTCCCCCGTCGATTTAAACTATTATTATGTTGTCAAAAATATGTTTTACTGTTTAACCGAATGACATGTAATTTGCAAGCGTGAATCTATCGACCTCGCATTGAATCAATGTATTGTTTAATTAGTGGCGCTTGAGCAACAATAGAGACCCATATCATATATATTATGCGTGAGGTTTGATTCTTCCAATCAACAAAGGACATTAGCCAACGTCTGTGACGCTGGGCCAGCCTTGAACCCACCTTGGGTAAACGTATTGTGTTTTGAGGGAGCTGAGTCATTGAGTCCCCCCCCCCCCCAGTCAGTATTTTTTGCGAACATTGTTCTTATGATTGTAGGCGAATACGAACAACGATCGGTCTACAGACGCTATAATGGTTTTTATGGCCGTGATGTTCTATATTTTGCTTGCCCACATCGTCTAGTGACGGTTATTGCACCCGAAATCGAGAATACTTATCTGGTACATGGGACACAGAGATGACGTAGGCGGCTCCTTCAGAGTGAGGCCATTGCACTTATTTTTGTCTGATTATTTTCAATATTATACACTGCTGCCGGGAACTCACATGCTCGACAGAACATCCTTTTTCTAGTTAGTGATGTTATTCAGACTAAAAATAGATTTCCACAACAATGTCAAGTGCATACATATAAATACAAAAGATCTAAACTGATTTGTCATATGACAAATAGCTAAGGTCAAACTTACCTGACTGTTTGTTGAATATTGTAAATGAATATTAACACTTAACCCTTTAAGCCTCACGATGCATTAAAGCATAATTTTACATCCCTGAAAACATACCTAATTTTCCTAAAACAAAGGGTTTTAGAACGAAAATTTCCATGAAACTGGTTTACCAACACATGGTCATTTTCTTTAATTTTTTAACCACATCAAATCAACTTCATCCACTACAATTCGAGCATTGCGACAGCAATTCGCGGCTTGTAGCGGATGAAGATGACAATGGTAAATTCAGGCTTGAAAGGGTTAAAACGCCTTTGATATTACTTGTAATATACAATTGAGGGATGAGAACAAAACCAAGGCTAAGCCATTTTTTTCCCTGTTATTTGAGTGTGGAGTACGATTGGACAAAAATGGTTGACTTAGCCTTGATTTTGTCCTGAACAAAATGGCCGCTTATGTCTTGAAAACTGGTTATTTTTAAGATTTGTTGAGGTAGACACATGGCACATTGCTTTTTTTTGTCCTATGATACCCCCAAACTCGAATATCTGAAAAATTGACTTAGCCCCTTCAATTATTATGCAGCGACCTATCCATATTATAATTATTTGAAACACACATTATCAGACTATAATATTATATAAATCTAACTATGATTATTTAATTTGAAGCTCAAGACATCTCAAAGACATGTACATTCATATATGCGATTAACTTAGATTCATTTTAATGAAAAACTATAGGAGTCCTAAGTTTACAAATTAACGAATATTGCGTTCACAGTCACTTTTATTGAGGCGTTGTCGATTTCTGCGAAGTAACCGCAAAACAACATTTTTTATGTCGGAGACACAATGCTAAATAAACGTGGGTGGAACGGCTAGAGTGTAATTAATACATAATCGACAATTAATCTAAGGCGGGTTGATAATCAGCGGAGTACGCCTTGCCCTCAGGCCTGAATGGTGGGCCAAATAAACACATGTCATTTCCACAGCCATTGTTGCCATGTCAAACAGCGTGCTGTCAGCCCCGAGACATCAGCACAGCGTCGTTTCTAGGCCGGGCCAACGGTGCAAGCACTGGGCCTCTGCTACGCCACACTCTCTTGTTGTTTGGGGAGCGATCGAACGGACGTCATTGATGTCATTTGGCTGAGCTACTGGCGGAATGAATAGCAGGACAAGTGTTACCAATACAGGTCAGCACACCTGGTAGGCCAATCCCAGCAAATATGGGATAACCCTTTAACCGCCAAAATATTCAATTGGAATTTTCACCCACTTGAAATTGTGTCTCGCTGACGCGATCCACAACTTCAAGTGAATGAAAATTATTCAGATTTAACTAAATTGCGATCAGCTCTTTTCAAAAATTACTGATTGAATGTCATATCTTATCTTTAAAATATTTAGAGGTGGTACTTAATTTGGTAAGAAATTTATGAAAACAGAATATATTCGGGATCGGCGGTTAAAGGGTCAACCGGTCCCGATTATATTAGATTTTTACATTTTTATTAGCCTATTGCATACCAGCTATTAAACATCTGAAATATAAAGCGTGACATCAATCAACAAGATTTGAAAATAATTGACCTCCAATTGTCAAATCTGAATATTTTTCACTCATGTGAAGTTGTGGATCGCGTCAGCAAAACACAACTTCAGGTGAGTGAAAATTCCACTCGGATGCTTTGGCGGTTAAAGGTTTAATAAACCTAATACTGGGTCAATGTTGGACCAGCATTTGCGACGCTAGCCCAGCATTGTCTCAACCGTGTTCTTCCATTATCTAGGAACTCCTCCGTATCTGAGCACATGCTCCCCAGAAACCTAGCAAAAATACAGATATTGACTCATCGTCGATTTATTGCTGGTTCAACATCAACGACGCTGGCCTCACACGAAGCCAACAGTGTTTACCTGTGTTTACACGGAACAGATTACAAGGGAAAAGGGCGATGCCACAACGTCTGCGCCTTGGACAAACATTGTCGACGTTGCGTAACATTTTGTGTTGCCTTCAGTTTTCTTCGAGTGTTCCTTCAGCCCAGCCTCCTTCACAGGGCCACACTAGCACAGCTAGCTGACGCTAGTGGAAGGATAGTGGACCTGATGAATGAGAATGCTTCAGCCAAGAATTTCATGTCATTCGCTGCTGCAATGCACTGATTCGTGTGTGATTTTGTTCATTTGTGATTTTGTGTATGAAATAATTTGGCATTTTTGTTGCATTTGTATTACTTCAAAACTGGTTTATAAGATACATGTATCTTCTAAACTAAAATGTATTGTCACTCACTATGTATTGTCACTCACTATGTACTGACAGAGGTGAATAGCTTTTAATAATAATCCCTGCCTTTAACGTGCACCCTTTGAAGTCAATAATGTATTTTTACTGACACATTTGCATCATATAATAAAATATGATGTAAATGTGTCAGTAAAAAAAATATTATAGAATAAATATTATAATATTGAAACTTGGTTGTAATAATTATGTTTATTTTAGAATGCAAATGGCAATACTTCAGACAGCAGCATAACTCGAATAAGAATATTGCTGGTGGGTGGAGGGTGGTAAGCTTTATACAACTTAAATACCTTGTCACGATAAATTAATTCATAGGAGATGTAATAAAGAAATTCAAAAAACATTTTATTGAAAAAAAGATATAAGCCTATCTATAATTAGGCCCGGCCGTAGGCCGGTAGCCTATCAAGTTTATTTTGCCTGGGTTTGTGTCCTATTAAGGGAAAGAGGGGTGCTGTGTGTGGAAAACGGTTGACCTTTCTGTACACCAGTCCTTATGAACATGTGCAATATAATGTTTGAGGTCCCTAGGTTGAGTACTTTTGTCTTCAAAAAGTGTTCAGAACAAAATTTAACTTCACGATTAAATATAGTGATTGGAGCTTAAAGGGTTTTGATTGGAATAATGTTGGCCCAGCGTCGTCGACAGTGGCCCAGCATTACATCATCATTGGGCCAATGTATCGTGTTATCTTGTGTTTCTGGCGCCGGGATAGAAAGCGTCAGCGTCGAAGACTGTGGGTCAACATTAAAACAGCATTGGGTGAATACCACGTGTCCGCGCAAAGTATACATCAGACCTAGTGATGGATTAGTGTTGGGTCAGCGTCGTAGACGATTGACCAGCATTGAACCAGCAATAGGTTGCGACGCTGGTCCAGTATTGAACCGGAATTTGAAAGAAGGGTAGGCAAGTATTGAATGAATGTTGGCCAGCACCGGCGATGGTGGTGGAAGGAATACACGTTTAAGGTATATTTTAGCTTGTCTCCTTGGTTCTTTCCTTAATTATATCAGAAATTTTACTAATAAACAATCTCTGATTATATCCTGAACATTTAAGATTCTGGCCCATGAGGAATACCAATACACTGTTATGTTTAGAAAATATTAAGACGATTTTTGTCTATAGCATTCAAACAGACTGAAGCCGGGCCTCGGAGTTCGGAATTCCTGTTCCAGTATTGTTTTCTATAAGGCCTATTTTTTTAATTACGACGAGTAATTACGTAATCAATGTTTAAGATGAATGACATAATTCGTCCACTTGGATATAAAAGGGTGTATCTGCCGCCACTTTACAAAGTGCCAGATACATCTCTTTAAATCCAAAGGGGTGATTTTTTAAAGAGTTGTGCAGCCATTAAAAGTTACATAATGACCCGTGCAGTCTAAGCTATTGGTTGACTATCATTAATATTGTGGAGTTTTCCGAAGCTCTATTCTTACACCGTCGCTATCTCTTTCATAAAGTACAGACAGCTCTAATACGCGGACAAACGAGCCGTCAGCATACGCTGTGGAGAACATGCTCTTTAAATTGTGCCTGACGGAAGTAGCCTATTAGATCGGGGGATCAAAGAGCCCTCTCACCTGGATCGCGAAATACACGGATCTCGTCTTCAATCCATCCCATGTGTCTGCAAGCCTGCCGCAGAACTCCCGATCCATACATTCTAAACCTCCAAATATCTATACCTTCTAAACATCCACCAGATTAGGATACTTCAAACCGTTGCAGGAATATATCTAGCTTCTATATTAACAGCATTTGCATGAATTAGGATAGATCAATTGTTCGCTAGGAAATTTAATATAATTGGAGTTAAAATACATCATTTTTTTTAAATATCAACTTCACACTGTCAGACAGGCATGGTCAGTCGAGCAAAGAACAAGTATGTCAACTGACGATATATGCTTGGAGATTCAGTTATCTTATGTTTTGTTTTTTGTTTTAATATTAATAACATGAACTTATCCACAACTTAAATGTATCAATATTTTATTTTATTACAAATGATGATTGCTCCGGACAGTCATGTCACAGTCAAAGCAAAACATGAAAGGGTTTGGTGATTTGGAAGATAGATGGACTTGCGTAACTATAATGTATAATATTAAGGCTATGTTTGATATATACTAGTTTATTGTGCATCATTTTGAATAAATCGCCAATTAAAAAGAACTCGAAATTTCTGAGCGGTGTTTTCAGATTGCTTGAAATTATATCAGATTGATTAAAATTGCATCATAACACAAGGTAAAAATGCAAATGGCATCTCATGGGGGGGGGGGGGGGGAGGCGTATGAAACTTCTGTACTCATCACTCGGGTGTCTCGCCACAGACGTTTTCGATTAGGGATCGTGGGGATCCGCTGTCCGCCAGAGCGGATATCCTGACTGTGTGGAGACTGGCGGCGGAAAGGTATCCCAATCTCTCTGGATCCGCGTATCCCATTTTTTACCTTCTTTCGTCCTGATCCAGATAGCTCGGACGGGCTCCCGGGCGCGCCGACGCCGTCAGCAACAACGGAAACAATTGCCAGCTAAGATTAGCGGCAACGCCGTTTCCACGATGAACCAACGTCTCTGACGTTGGCCCATCGTGGAAACAGCGCTGCCTGGACGTCTCGCATTCGATTGGAAGCCAAGCTTTGACATCACTAGCTGTTTGATACGCTATCGTCATAAAATGTGGGCCAATAATTATTATGTAACAATATTTAATGTTGTGGGCCAACATTTAGCCAGCGCCTTATAGGTCTGTCTTTTTTCCCGACAAATAGTAGTCAGATAGGTATATATTTATTGACGATATGAAGTCGATACGGACGTATGCGTCATTAAAATGAACATAGTAATACGTTTTGCTTTAACCGTATAACCCTTAAAATGCTGGAATATTTTTCCATAAACCATGGAGACGAAAAGGGTTTTTTCAATTTGAAATCATCATAAATGTCTTAGTTAGTTCTTTCCGTTTCATTCGAATACCTATGTTATGCATCTACGGCCATTATATATATTTTCATTTTTATTACGTCTCCATTCGTCAGAATCTGACGTCTGCAGACGGTCCCCGCGCTGAAAGGGTTAATCATGTTGATGTAATTGAAATATATCGTCCGTATTTAAATGACAACGTTAATTGGTTTCTAAGCATAAAGCAGTACAAACATTGGCACAGATGTACTTTCTCAACACCGAAACCACACAGGTGTCTGCCCCAGTTTATTCGACCTGGAATACATCGTTTCTATTGATACCTCTCCTGGCACCATTACAGGAGAAAAGAAGCCTGTGCAGTTTCCAGACTTCTCATTTGTATATAAATACATTGCTGGTTGTCTCTTCTGGTTCAGACTTGTTGTTTTCACCTTTTCTCGTTGGTGTTTTAACCTTTACAGCTTGGACTGACTCAGTGGCCAGTACTTCGCTTCCCATAATAATCAGTTCTAAACCCCGGGTGAACATTGGGCGACATGACACTTAACCTGCCAATATTGCAAATGTGCACACACAAAATGCCCTTTCACCACTAAGCAATCCGTTTTATTTGCCGATCAAAATTTCATCATTTTTTTGGAATGAAATTAATATTTAAACGTCAAGATTCGCAAGTTCTTGGTTTTAAATTGAACATTCTGAAGTTATGAGACACGCTAGGGAGACACACCGACAAGTGGCGACAATCACAATGTCTTTGTCAGGCCATTCGATATAAACAGATAAAGGGCAACAAAAAAGAAAGCATTTTACCCGGTTTTACCCAGATAACACATCACAGTAAGTCAACGCTTTCTCAATGTTTTGTCAGCCTTGATTTGACTGTTGGAGAGGAGTACATACTGATGTACTTCTCACCGCCGTGAAAAGTTACTTGAAATGACGTCCTCAGTGTGATATATAACTGGTGATAAAAAATACATTTATTTTATCATTTGACCGATGATTTATTATAAATCGCAGTGTGCAACGACGATCGAACTCGAAAAAAATATAATATTAGCTGTTTTACAACACTCAATTATCACAAGTTCAGCGTAACCTTTATGTGGTGTTAACCCTTTCATCCCTGAATTTACCATTGTCATCATCATCTACTACAAGCCGCGAATTGCTGTCGCAATTCTCGACTTGTAGTGGATGAAGATGATTTGAAATGGCTGACAAATTGAAGAAAACAGCCATGTATTGGTAAACCAGTTTCATGGAAATGCATCGTGAGGGCTTAAAAGGTTAACACATTTAAGCGGTCTAGTCCCATAAATGCCCCACGTGATATTTGGAAATGAAAAACATTGATATGAAATCGTATAATTCCACCACATTAACCCTTACAGCGCGGGGATCGACTTTAGTCGTCATAATCTGACGTATGTAGACATGATTATCGTGTAGTATTCAATAAGATTATATTAAAAGGCCACATAACGTGAAATTACTAAGATAATGCTTGGGAATTAATATTTTATGTCAAAGCGTTTTCAGGTAGCTTACTAACACTGGTCAGGCCACGTGGTTCTCTCGCAGACCATTTCTCTATTTATTTATGACTGCACAGCACACTGGCTAATCGTAACCTTTCCTCGGCTGACACCGAAACCCCTTGTTGGCAATGTTTATGCCTTCTGCTTGGAAGCCTGTCCAATGGTTACCAGCCACCAAAGCTGGCTCAAAAGCGGACCAACGTATTGCTGTGCTGGTTCAGTCTTGGGCTAACATAGGTACAACATCTCAAATCATCTTGGTATTGCGCTGGGAATTGCGGCATACTTCACTCCGCCAGTGATTTGGATTTGCAGGTGTGCTGCCTTATTATGCCATGCAAAATGGCCAAGCAGCGAGACCTCATAGAAGGCGGACAATAAATATCTCAAACGGCAGGTTACTGCGAAACATTTGTATAACATTTGTACAATGCTGGTCAAACTGCGAAGACGTGGGGCCGAGGTTGTACAATTCATGTTATGCCAATGTTTTGCTGGGTATGATCCAGCAAACACGACACATTAAAACATTGTTGATTTAACCCTCTAACAGCCAAATTATTCAATCTGAATTTTCACCCACTTGAAGTTGTGTCTCGCTGACGCGTTCCACAACTTTAAGTGAGTGAAAATTATTCAGATTTGACAAAATGGTGATCAACTGTTCTCAAATATTGCTGATTGATGTCACATTTTATCTTTTAACATTTTAACATGTTTGAAAGGTGCTATTTATAATGTGCCAATAAAAAATGGAAACCCGAATATATGCGGCACCGGTGGTTGAAGGGTTAATGTTGAGTCAGTACTAATCCAACAATGTTTTTAATGTGTCGTGTTTGCTTCGAACTCCACCACCAGAGTACATTCGGTTTAGTGACATATCCTGCCGCAAACGACAGTAATTACTTACTTTTCATGTAAACAGTTACTGCCTTTTGGCTTTGCGCGGCATATTACATCGTAAATGTCTTAGCTAACTCTTTCTGTTCTTTAACCTATATTATGGGTCTATGGCCAATAAAAAAAATTATATTTGTGTTAGTGCGGGGATCAACTCTACGCCGAAAGAGTTAATGCTGATCATAAATGTATTGGTCCTATAGTTCTCAAGAAGTTCAAAGGAATGTGGAATATTGCCGAACGCACTGTGCACTACATGTAAAAAGGACCATTGTAGTCGTTTGATATCCCGATTCGAGATTTTTTATGTAGCGATATTTCCTTAGTGTGCAGAAAGCGACATAAAGCAATAATTATAATAATAATTATTATCAACCTTGTGTGCAGCCTCTGGGCTTAATATTAATATTAATATTAATATTAATATTAATAATAATATTAATATTAATTGAGAGATATATATTATGTTATGATGGTCTGATATTATGATATATGTTATGTTATGTTGAAAGTGGTGCAAAATCGTTGCATTTGCAAAAAGCCCAATGTGTCTTGCGATTGTGAATCACAAAGAGTGGATAAAAATAGATATTTGAGGCATATAATTTTGCAACATTATATCTTATGAAACACATGTCACCTTTAAATATTTGCACGAACACCTTATGGCATAGTCATCAAAAAGCTATACAATTACGCTACAAAACATGTTTTGATACTTAAAGATGTGCATTAGCAATTGTGTGGCATATAGGTGGAGACTGTATATATTTCTAAGCCATGTTTGAAATGTTATAATGTAATATGAAAAATACATAATATAATTTTGTATGTAGAATGAAAAGTTAAATCTATTTTAATTTATTCAACCTAAACGTTGCTGCAATTAAACAAAGAAAGACAGGTCAAACATGATATTTGTTTTAATTTAAATATAACTGGCTTAGGGTAGAGATAGTAGTCGAACATAAAAAATGAAAAGGAGTATTTTGCTTAAAATCTTGATTTTTTCTTATTTGTCCATCTATTTTTCCCATAGTGTTTTAAATGTTTTTAGCAACAAGGTGCACGAGGATGACAGGACGATTATCATTTGTATTTTTCGCTAAATGGATAGTATCGTTCATTTGTGAAAGGTATCTGACAGACAATACCATAATAAACAGAACAAACCAAACTGGTTGCTCTACGACGATTTTAAATGCTTAAGACATCTTCGTTTGTATGGTTGTGCTATCATTTGTAGGGTCACTCTATTCTAGCTAACCTATGAAAACTCATCACATAGGTCACAAGTCTATTCGTATATAGTAATAAGGATAATAATTAACAGAATTGTTGGGTTATCAAAGGTTTTTCTGGATTACTAACATTACTTTGACAGTCAAATTTAAAACAAAAATCAAACAAGGTTGAAATAAAATGTTTTAGCAACAAAGTTTGTAGGGTTGCGCTATCATTTGTAGGGTCACTCTATTCTAGCTAACCTATGAAAACAATACTTCGATATTGACGCATCATTATGTTATATATGTAGATATCTATGTGTCCTTCTCATAACTTATTTCACATAATGATACTGGTAAATATAAATACCTCTCGTGTTTGCTTGTATAAATCGTTTGTAAATAATATCGTTTTTTTTAGGTATTGACGCATCATTCTGTTATATATGTAGATATTTATGTGTCCTTCCCATAACTTATTTCACATAATGATACTGGTAAATATAAATACCTTTCGTGTTTGCTTGTATAAATCGCTTGTAAATAATATCGTTTTTTTTAAGGTATTGACGCATCATTCTGTTATATATGTATATATTTATGTGTCCTTCCCATAGCTTATTTCACATGATGATACTGGTAAATATAAATACCTCTCGTGTTTGCTTGTATAAATCGTTTGTAAATAATATCGTTTTTTTAAGGTATTGACGCATCATTCTGTTATATATGTAGCTATTTATGTGTCCTTCCCATAACTTATTTCACATAATGATACTGGTAAATATAAAATACCTCTCGTGTTTGCTTGTATAAATCGTTTGTAAATAATATCGTTTGTTAAGGTATTGACGCATCATTCTGTTATATATGTAGATATTTATGTGTCCTTCCCATAACTTATTTCACATAATGATACTGGTGAATATAAATACCTCTCGTGTTTGCTTGTATAAATCGTTTGTAAATAATATCGGGTTTTTTTTAAGTATTGACGCATCATTCTGTTATATATGTAGATATCTATGTGTCCTTCACATAACTTATTTCACATAATGATACTGGTAAATATAAATACCTCCCGTGTTTGCTTGTATAAATCGTTTGCAAATAATATCTTTTTTTTTAAGGTATTGACGCATCATCCTGTTATATATGTAGATATCTATGTGTCTTTCCCATAAGTTATTTCACATAATGATACTGGTAAATATTAATATCTCTCGTGTTTGCTTGTATAAATCGTTTGTAAATAATATCGGTTTTTTTTTAAGGAAAGGCGTTCCAATGCATAGTAAAATGAAATGAATCGGGCTTTAGGCCACCTTTGTGCACATATATGCTAAACTGGGCCAAGAGAACCTCCTGAGGATGGTGAGATGATTGAGATGACACTGTCCTCCAGACACAGGATTCGAAATTCGAGCCCTAGCGGTCTGAGGCCGAGCACGCTACCTTTCAGTCACGGAGGCTCCCCACAATATTGTCTTTCACACGTGGATGAGGAATAAAGGCAGCGGTGTTAACCACTACCCTAGGGCCCCCGCCCCCAACGCCTAGTAAAATAATATCGTGTTTTACAATATAGAAACCATTTCAGAACATGGTAACCATATGAATACACACCGTGGTGAAACGTTTCAGATGTTACATATCTTGAATTAATATTTTCAGTAATTGTAGATATATTTAATAATTAAAAAATATATATGTTCAATATGATGTATAGCAAAGTATATTAACAACAAATCTGCCGTTGCGTTGGTCAGTAATTTTCCAAAGTTTTAAAAACATTTTTTCCATACACATATTTATCACCTTGTTGATTATTACACCTTACAAATGCTCACTATAATTTTGAAATTATTGTTGGTTTCTTTTGCATTGAAAACCATATGTATTTTTAATTTTTTTTCACGTTTTGAAGATGATAACCCTACGAATAATAACATTGGCGTAACTCTTTATTTTACATTAAAAAAAGAGTTGCCCATTCATTAGGTGCAGGTGCAGCGCTACAGAATGTGTACTATAAAGGGGCTGTGTATTTTAACCCTTGAACCGCCGGTGCCGCATATATTCGGGTTTTCATTTTTTATTAGCACATTAAGTACCACATTTTAAATAAGTTGAAGATAAAATGTGACATCAACCAACAATATTTGAAAAGAGTTGACCTCTTTTGTCAAATCTGAATAATTTTTACTCACTTGAAGTTGTGGATCGCGTCAGCGAGACACAACTTCAAGTGGGTGAAAATTCAAATTGAATAATTTGGTGGTTAAAGGGTTAAATAATAAGTATTGGGACTTTCTAACTATGGTCCAAATGCATAATTTAGACATGTCCTGTTTGATGAGCTGTGTCAGAATAAATAGGAAGTAACGTATTAGCCTATGCTACGTGAATATTTCACCCATGCCCACCACTACGATACCTAGCAATTGGTTTAAGTTCTCAAAAACATTTCAAGCCTATAGATTTACAATTATTTAGACTGGTCTGGTCTGCAGACGTGGGCAGCCTGGTTAAGTGAGATGTGATTCATTGCTGGAGCTTTCTGGTTCACTGCAGGCCAGTTCGTCCCACTCACAGACGCAAGCAAGGCCACACGGCAGAAAGCAAACCTGGTCCTAAAGTACGCCCAATGTTAGGCCAGCGTCGAGGACGCATGCCCGGCACGACTTGCTGAAGCGAGCAAAACCGAGAAGTGCAAGAGAAACATTGGAATGCAAATATTGAATTCAGGGCGCGATCTTGTTGCACAGTCCTGATAGCGTGGTCTAGTGGTGACATACACAGTTTATTGACTGTCACATTAATTTCGTTTTTTTTGTATTATAGGAGAATGACTCTTTACATTATGATTAGGATCCATGCATGATATAATCTGGCTGTTTCTGGAATCATATACTGAATTGAACTGACCTGTGATTCATTTATTTAACATAAGGAAAACATAAAAGTACATAGATTATAAAAATAAACAAAGCATATGCTTCTGGAGACCACATTAAGACTTTAATTAAGGTCACTGACATGAGTCCACCATTACCAAAAAATAGAAAGACAAAAGCATTGCATCGCAAAATGATGCAAGGTAACGGAAGATATTACCAGATTACAGAATGTATAATATTATTATATTAGAAATAAAATACATAATTTAATTTAACAAAGTAAATGAGCATACATATATATATATATATATATATATATATATATACATGTATATATTGTGCACTTAATCATTTTACACACTTGTTAGGGGTGTTAATGCCTACTGTTTGGAAGCCTTACTGAGAAGTGAAAATGGCTCTTTCAGGAATGTTTTTAATCTACACTATGTTAAGTTAATACTTAATTTAAGGCCCCTTTATATAATGGAGATGTGCCTCAGTATAATTACCATTTGAATTCACATCTTCATGAAGTCACTGAAAGACCCCATTTCGGAAATTCAGGCACAAGGCCAAGAGAAATATGGTGGACTGATAAAACCGCTTATCTGCAAACAATTTCAATTGAAAGAACATAAACGTTAAAGTTGCCAGTCAACAAAAAATAAAACACTACTCTTTGGCGAAAAAATCAGCTGCATTGGATCCCAAGATTGACCGTTTCTTTGGAACAAGTAGTTGTTCCGCATACGGACACACGTGAGATCTATGGAAGGCGTCCATCTATCCGGTCGCCCGGGGCTGGCATGTTCTTTGTTAACCCTGACTGGCCCCTGCAAACAAAGACGTGGGCTTAGCTGTGGGCGAATGTCTGGCGACATTGGCCCACAGCTAAGCCCACGTCTTATGTTATTTGTTAGTCCTTGTGGAGTTTTTGGCACCCCCAGCACCACTGCAGTAGTACCCCAATCTCCACAAAGACGTGCGCCAGTCGTGGCCGGCTAGTCACATCAAAGCTGCTCTCAGGCCAACAACGGATCTGTTTCGCGTCCTGAAAATGCCGAGAACTGATGTTTTGGCTCCTGTTTTCGACACCTGCTCGATGCGTAATAAAAACACCGTCCCGGTGGCAAATACGTGCAATCTATGAGGAAAATAACAAGGGGTTTCATTTCAAATACCATACAGACAGAAAATACCAGACACAGACAAGCAAACAGGCATATAGGTTGATACATATTAATGTTAGAAAAGACATGATAAAAATCATGGTGGATATAAATTTATGGATTGGAAGAGAGAATACAAAAGATGGAAACAGGTTTTGATGTCGTATTCTCACACAGATATGCGCATATTGGTAATTACGCTATCAATTATATCAACCAATAAGTCAAATGGTTTTTCAATTTGAAATAATCATAAATGTCTTAGTTAGCTCTTTCCGCTACTTTAGACGTCGGAATCTGACGTCTATAGATCTAATGTCGTTACCCGTTCTGTAATGGCGACCCCGTGCCTGTGCTGCGTGTGCTGAGAGTAAATTGAAAAAGCACTGGCTATATGGCATGTATAAATTAATCCACTGCATTGCAAACAGCATTAGCAAACAGCACTTGCCGCCAAAAAATAATGACCACTTTGCATTGACACCTGCGGCTGCTCCAATGCACCATTTGCTATTGCTGTTTCTGTGTGTCGGCAGCTGGGAATGATTGCGCGAGGCCTCCTGCTCGACCACTGAGACTGACCATTATATCCGACCAAATCCACCTGCAGTTCCTGCCAGGCACGTATATATAGAGTTTCAAAGAAGTTTCAATTAACATAAAATGCCGGTGAAAGGCATAACATAAGCAGTTGTAGATCTTTAGTTAACTCTTTCAGTGTGGAGACCGAATCTAAAGACGTCAGATTCTGAAGTTTAAAGTCGACCCCCGTGCTGAAAGAGTAAAACAAGTATAATGGCCGCAGACCCATAACATAGTTATTCAAATAAAGCAAGAAGAGTTAATTTAATTTATGATGATTTCAAATTGAAAAAATTCTTTGGTCTACATAGCTTATACCTAAATATTTCAGCGCCTTCAGGGTTAACGAAATAATTTGATTTGGGGGATGTCTATTTTTCATAACCAGATAATATTTTCTTCCTTTTTTTCTGTTTTAAATGAATGAGAAATACTATATGTTAATTCAGCAGCCCGAGGGTTAATCCTTTACTCGTTAATCAACACAATGGTCCTTTTTAATCCGTTTTAACCCTTAACCCTTTAACCGCCGGTGCCGCATATATTCGGGTTTTTTATTTTTTATCAGCACTTTAGGTACCACCTTTTAAACATGTTAAAGATAAAATGTGACATCAATCAGCCATATTTGAAAACAGTTGCCAACCATTTTGTCAAATCTGAATCATTTTCACTCACTTGAAGTTGTGGATCGCGTCAGCGAGACACAACTTCACGAGGGTGAAAATTCAGATTGAATAATATGGCGGTTAAAGGGTTAAAGCGCTGAATTTTTTTTAGTTTGAAATCATCATATTGTCTTAGTTAGATCTTTCTGATTCATTTGAATACCTATGTTATGGTTATACGACCATTAGAAATATTTTTTACTTGTACAGTGCCGGGAAACGAGTGTTGAAACATCAAGATTTGCAAATGCCTGGTCACAAATGAAAAAATATGAGTGATTTTCACCCACTTGAAGTTGTGGGTCGCGGTAGCGAGACGCAACTTCGGGTGGGTGAAAATTAAAATAAACCCAGGAGAAGGAATTTTATATGTGCCCTATAGTGATTTGCTATATGAAACAAGCTGAATTCTACCTAAAAGAAACAGGATACTTCTGCCGAGCGTCTTCACAATAATTGTGGGCGAGCGTCAGAGACATCAGCCAATACTATTGACCAATGCCGAGTGGAGATGTTCCGATTGTCCTATTTTTTCTCAATCTTCACCGTAATCCGGTATAGTTTCATAGAGATAACCTATTTAGCATCAAACCTCCGGGATCCGGGTTCGAGCATTGTGTCATTTTGTGACATTTGGACTGTGCGTTCACAAGAAAGGCCTTCGTGACGCTGGATCAGCCAATTAATTACCGGTGATAAACCTACCTGCCATATGATATTATCTATATTAATTTGCATAAATCTTAGAAATCACATTACCTGTGCAGGCAGCCACTGAAGAGAGGTTCTGTAATGAATTTTACGTAAAACAAATTGAGAAATAGTGTTCAGTACAAGGCTTGTTTGTAACTGAATATTTATAAAGTTAATAACATAATAACTTAATCGATTATATTTCTGAGTATAGATCTAATTAAAGGGACTGCGTGAGACGACATCAATCTTTTGTAATTGCATTGGGCAGACAATCGCTGCTGCAGGCGAATCGCCATGTCCTCACTTTCAAACACAAAATAACGTCGGTGTTTCTCATGATCCCACCATCTCAGACGGTGGGTATTTGTGGTACAAAGTGCTGTATACTGCAGACAGTTTTGTTTACATGGCAATATACGACCTGTAAATAAAACTAGATCAGTCTTGTTCAGTGCTTTTAATTTTTCTTAGTTATTTTTTTTTTTTTAGTTAAGGTCAGTAGACTATAATTATAACTGTAAATGCAAATATAAATATAAATACAATTTTTAAAATTGTCGTGTCAACAAATGCTATCCCTTTAACAAGTGGTGATGTTTATATAAATAATACAATCGATACAATTTGCTAAATGCTTTATCGAGTGTTCCGTCTTCTTTCGTCATCTATTATTTATTCTTTCTCATTTCAACACCTGGCGGGGCCTATAATTCTGATAACACGGGCATTTGGAATTTGGAAGCATTGTGATTCTGGGTTGGCGTCCAGACCAACGTTACTCTTCCAGGGGGCCGCTGCATTGCCTCCAGGAAACCGCCAGTGTAGAATTAATATTGGGGCATCGTCTGCTACGCTGGCCCTATAATAGATCAACATTGGGTCAACCCCTATTGTTTTCTGGAACATTACTGAGGAAATGCCCAATAGAATGGTGTTCCCGAGCAGTGTCCTGCCACTCGTGTGTGTACCAGTCTAGACTGTCAGGTGTAGATTGGTACACACATCTCCTGTGCTTGTTAGCGGGGGCGATTAGTCAGAATTTATCTAACTGCTCTCTTATCACCACGGAGCCAGTCACACATGCTCCTGAAGATATCTTCTGCGCCTGCAGAACAGGTCAGCAATGCCCAATGTACGGGTTTATACTGCTTTGCAAATGCAAAAGGCAGTATCTGCTCACTTGTAAAGTAATAAAATTCTGTTTTTCGCCTGTGCACAGCAGAAAAGTCTGATATCAAATCTGAAGACTAACCAGTCGACGTTACCCCCCTGGTCATCGGACCGGTTCATGTACATGTATGTGTAATTTACACACCCCGGGGAGTCTTTGCAGCTGCCCTGAGACCATTTTGGGATTAGGAGATTATCTTACACATTGTCAGCGTGTCCTACAAGGTCCGTATTTACACCTGGGTGAAGGAAAACACATGAGGGTGAGGTGATTTGCCTAAGGGCACAGGAACGATGTCTTAATGTTGAGGTGGAATAAACATGATATTTCTATAAAAACCTATCTGCACCAAGCGGGGATTGAACTCGCGCGACTATGGCAAAGGTCAACTCATTATCCATATGCTGCGGCCCTCGCTGAAAACAGACTGTGAAAACATCCTCTAAGTTAACTAGAATATCAATGTAGGCTAAATTAGGTGCATAATCTTATAATATTGTAGTTAAATCGAAATGGAAGTAGTTTGTTCAACTTGTTTTCTGATTTGATTAAACGAACAATTAACAGATATAGGCCTACATTTTGTGTGGTGGAAAACAGGCGCTATTTTATTATGATCAAATTAATATTGATCAAATTGTCGGTAAGAATAAATTATTTTGAGCGAGGACTAGGGCCTACGTGTAATTGGATTATCACATGGAATCATAGTAAATATTAGTGGCAATCATTATTATTTAGGGCTCATAGTTTTCACCTACCTAGCCTAAAATGTGTTTGCAATCTATTTTACACATCTTCACTGTAGGCCCATTTCTCAACTGTAACACTTGTTTACTTCAAATGTATAAAAGAAGTTACCCTTAGATCAACATCAGAGGAGGTTGGAGGCGAGGTCACGTGATCACATTTTCGGATTATATTATCAACGGGCGAAAAACAGACGCAAAACATCTCCTGTCATATTTTGTCTGGAACTTCACTATCTTCATCACTAGATTGTTTTATTTATAAAATAATTACGGACTCGTCTCTAATACCCCTAGATGTACCCCTAAATGTACCCCATACTCTGGCCATGCTCAGTTGCGGACGAATTATTTTCACATAGATGTCACTCATGTCGCACGGGCAAAGACTGATGCAAAATATATCGCAGTGAATTGTAGTTATATTTTATCTAAATTCATCATCCAATATGTCACATATCAACTTTTGAATAACATAAATGTAAATATATTTATTATAGGCAAGATGATGTTAGATTGGCCACAGGAAGATAGAGCTTTTTGGTGCCAAAATGACCATTAACATTCCGTCTTTCACCTCAGAGCTTTCCGAAAATACTCGAATGTATAGAACAATCACCAAAGGGCGATTTTCGACAGGTGTTTAACAGGAATTTGTGCAACCGTGTCCCAGTCAAACGCATCTTCAACATTGATCGCACCCTGAAAAATCTACCAAATTATAATCAGCACTTGAATGGAATATCATTCTATTAATATTATCACATTACAGTATTTTAGCTTTAATTTGATGCTACGTAGCTTGTAGAAAGAAAAGCACGTGTGTTTGTTTACTTTTTGACTTTGTCACGTGATTTCAGCTTCCAACCTCCTCGGGTCAACATGTAGCCTAGGTCTACAAATGGTGGCCCTGTCAGGCAGGCTCACTGATTGCCTAATTGATAGGAAGGTGGAGATGTTTTAAAAGTAATGTTAAATAAATATGTTTTATTGCTTTGATTAGCTAAATCATCGGTAGGCTACAGTCTCAGATAGTGCCTAAC
Source organism: Flabesymbios commensalis (assembly GCA_964017125.1). Taxonomy (NCBI): domain Eukaryota; kingdom Metazoa; phylum Annelida; class Polychaeta; order Terebellida; family Flabelligeridae; genus Flabesymbios; species Flabesymbios commensalis. The sequence goes on along the minus strand of OZ024910.1, from coordinate 47,120,087 downwards.
CAAGGAGCGCTTTTAAATATTCTGCAATATCCACAGTTCGTCAGATTGTCAGGTCATACAGTGGGAATGTATCATCTTCGAGAGGGCGCCGCGGGGGAATGTTTGATTTAGTTGTAGCCCTAAAGTCAGCTTTGTTTGACATCCCTTTGGCGCAGATATCGGAACGGGCGCACTGCAGTTAGTTAAACAGCCATCTTGTATTTATTGTTGACTAGCAGACATCATGGATGCCGTGCAAAGCCAGAAGGCAGCATATGCTTACTTTACAAGTAAGCAGATGCTGCCTTTTGGCTTTGCTGACACCGTAGATGCGACAGTAAACTCACGGCACGTGAACGCGTCTAACAAGGGATCATTGGATCTGCGCTGGTTCAATCATGGATCAGCATCTTTGACGCCGGCCCATCATTGAGCCGACGCGTAGTCAGTATCCCCTGCCGAGAGGGAAGTCCGATACTATCCATCCGCCTCGAAACATAGTCCCCTCCAAGTAAATGATGCTATCTATAGACACTCGCTGGGGACTGTTTCTTTACCATAGTAGTTGCTTTTACTCTCCCAGCTTACTATCGTTCAACAGTTTGTTCAATGCTTTATAATGGCAGCTGTCGATGAAGATTCAAGCATTGCATGTTTGGAATTAGTAAAAATCTAAATCATCATGTTTACACGTGCATTATGACTATTATCGTAATGGAAAATACAAGTTATATATTGAGCTGGTTGAAGTATGTAAAATAATAAGGTAACCCCCTTTTTTGAAGGAGAGGAGTAAACGAATGGGTTCACAACTAATTCATCATTTACTGCGAAAGATGTTCCCATTCATAATACGAAACGTTTACTGATAGAATAGAAATAAAGGCACGAAATGAGTAGTGGATTTTTTTGTCATTCTGAAATACGACAGCGTCTCCTTTAGATACCGAAGGGTTAATTTGCTGTGGGATTCAAGGGAATAGGCCGCCGGCTGCGCTCATCTCGTCTTTGACAGTTAACACGGGTTTCGCCCTGTAAGCATCTGCCTGCTGCTACTGCTACTGCTGCTGTTGATTCTGCTGCAGCAGCAGAATCAACAGCAGCGGCAACAGTAACAGAAGAATAAGAAACTTGAAGGCAAAGAAGATGCAGCATATGGCATAGTCCTGCAAGCAGAAGCAGAAGGAGCGTCATCCAGATCAACCATACCTGTATAAGAAAAGTGACATAAAACTTAGATTCATATTAGACCATATTGTCATGATTATATGAAGTGGAGCAAGTTAAGATTGTCTGAATCTTTATTGTTAGTGGGATAGCCCTAATGCCCTGAGCTTGTACAAATATTATGTTGGCTAAAGAGAAGTATGTTGCCTAGTGGCAAACCAAATGCCATGGCATGAATCATAAACACATCAACAATAAATGTATTATTATAAACCATACCACCAAAGATACTAGAACCTTGATACCACTGACCAATGTGACATACGTTCGCCCTCTCGCTCATTCATGTACTCGTTCTGGCAATACAATAACCTTTCACCCGCTGGGTCGTCTTATCAAGGAATTTAATTTCCTTGGTCTTATTGATTATTTGTCACCCGAGAGCCATAACTTCAAGTGGGTGAAACCTCTAATTATTTAACTTGACACGGAACATTTGCAAAATTAATCTTGATGTGTTAATCACACATTTCATTCGCAATGAAATAATAAAAGGGATATAATCAGCCAAAAAAACGGATTTAAAACGACTTTTGTCGTTTATGAGGGTTTAACCACACCTAAACATCACACGTACATATCAGAGGCGGAGTCGTCTTTATTCTCATATTTTGTTGAAATGCACCCATTCGAGAGGAATGCTTTCAAGTTGAGAAGACATATGCGTGCATCCTGAAAGGCTGTCATACGAACAGAAGACAACAGCATCACCCAGCTAGCCAGCCAGCAAACACAGCACATGGATGCCATGATGGGCCAATGTTGGGCCTGCGTTGTAGACGTTGTAGCAGCAGCTTCAAATCCACATCTCGTGTTGACAAACGCGATAATACTGTCTTAGTGCCGGTTTAATGTAGGCCCAGCGTCGCAGACGCTGGGCCAACATTAAACCAGCACTGGGTGAATATATCGCGTTTGCTAGAAAAGTGTTCACCAACAGCGGATAGAGGTTGGTCAATGCCCAGTGTCGAACCAGCAGTGGATTGTGGAGAATCTGCCAGCGTCCACTTGTCTCGACTTACAACGCCTGCTGGAAAATGGATGCTTTCCCGCTTACCCGCCACAGGCTACGTGTTTATCCTAATTTAGTCCACATCCGGAAAAATACCACTCACCCCACCCTCCTCAGCCAGACAGCGGAAGGCGAAATTAAGACGCCTTTTTAATTACGTCGGTAGGCCTGGGGACTACAGCTTTCATTGTACACCTACCTCTCAGAAGCTATTTATTACCAATTCATCAAGGTTAAATGGGTATTTTCTTAATTAATTATCTGTGTTTGGAATAATTGTATCGTAACAGTAACGTAATAGCTGCGTGTAGGATCGGTAATATTGGAGTCGAATATTTACATTGAAAGTGTACCAAACGACCGATCATCAGACACATCACTAGCATAGGCAATTTAACCCCTACAACGCTGAAATAATTTTATATAAACCATGGGGACCAAAGGGTTTTTTAATTTGAAATCATCACAAATGTCTTTGTTAGCTTTTTCCGCTTCATTTGAATACCTATGTTATGGGTCTATGGCCATTGTAAATATTTTATATTCTTTCAGTTCGTGAATCGTATACGTCTACAGACGTCAGATTCCGACGTATAAAGACGGCCCCTGCGCTGAAAGGGTTGAAAAAACTGACTCTGATACATTCTGCAGCCCGTTTTTGTGTTTTTATAGCGTTTCTGTATGACATTAAATAGATTTATATTTCAATTTCGTAAAATACCTCACACAAGCATCTAATCTAAAGAGAGTCTACGAACACGCGGGACACATCTGTATCCAGATTTAATAAAAAAAACGTGTGTCTCAAGTCTACGAAAGGAGAATCTGCTTACACTGCTGTGATGCCGAAGAGCGTGGTATTAGACGTGGTATAAGAGCCATATATCTCAGTAAACACAAAACATTGTATCATATTTATTCAATGCCGGCCCAACGTCTTCGACGTTGGGCCAACATTATATAAAATGTCATACAAAAATGTATTGTTTTTACTGGAATGCATTGAGCAAATCTTCACTAAATTAAAGCTATCTAGTCCTATTTTTAGGCGGGTATTACATTTGGTTTCCTGTTTTGAACCACATACATATCGAACCTATGGTCCTCTGTAAAACCGAAACGTAGGACCTGCTTACTTGTAAACTAAGCAAATATGACGGCGGCAGTATACAGTAACATTTAAGACAATTAACAAGCATTTGAAAGGTTCCAGATCCAAGTGGAACCTTTTATTTCCATAGCATGCATAGAAAGGTTTCACATCCATGAGAACCTTCTTATATTATAACTTAGAGAGTTTCCAAATTCATATCGATCCTTTCTGTGTTATACCACAGAAATGTCCCACATATAAGTGGAACCTTTCAATGGTATAAGATAGAAAGGTTCCACATCCAAGTAGATCCTCTCTATGGTATAAGATAGAGAGGTTCCACATCCAAGTAGAGCCTTTCTATGGTATAAGATAAAGAGTCTCCACATCCAAGTAGAACCTTTCTATGGTATAAGAAAGAGAGGTTCCACATCCAAGTAGAGCCTTTCTATGGTATAAGATAGAGATGTTCCACATCCAAGTAGAACCTTTCTATGGTATAAGATAGAGAGGTTCCACATCCAAGTAGAGCCTTTCTATGGTATAACATAGAAAGGTTCCACATCCAAGTAGAACCTTTCTATGATATAAGATAGAGAGGTTCCACATCCAAGTAGAACCTTTCTATGGTATAAGATAAAGTGGTTCCACATCCAAGTAGAACCTTTCTATGGTATAAGATAGAGAGGTTCCACATCCAAGTAGAGCCTTTCTATGGTATAAGATAAAGAGGTTCCACATCCAAGTAGAGCCTTTCTATGGTATAAGATAAAGAGGTTCCACATCCAAGTAGAGCCTTTCTATGGTATCACATAGAAAGGTTCCACATCCAAGTGGAACCTTTCTATGGTATAAGATAGAGAGGTTCCACATCCAAGTAGAGCCTTTCTATGGTATAAGATAAAGAGGTTCCACATCCAAGTAGAGCATTTCTATGGTATAAGATAAAGAGGGTCCACATCCAAGTAGAGCCTTTCTATGGTATAACATAGAAAGGTTCCACATCCAAGTAGAACCTTTCTATGGTATAACATAGAAATGTTCCGCATCCAAGTATAGAACCTTTCTATGGTATAAGATAGAGAGGTTCCACATCCAAGTAGAGCCTTTCTATGGTATAAGATAGAGAGGTTCCACATCCGATTGGAACCTTTCTATGGTATAACATAGAATGGTTCTATAACCAAGTCTAACCTTTCTATGGTTTAACATAGAAAGGTTCCACATCTATATGGAACCTTTTATGTTATGCCATATAGAGCAACAACGAACCTTCACCAAGCAAAACCAGTGTCGGCTCAGCATTCCGCATTCCCAATCCACTTTTCCTGCACCTCCACTGGCTCCAGAATAATGTAATGTTCAGTGAATCTTAGCTGTCCAATTCACTTCAGCCTGATCCGTGACGAGTTCTGGATCAACACTGATTCTGTTTGCAACCCATTACTGATTCGGGGTGGGGAAAACCGGTGGAAACACCGCTTGCTAGACAACAACAGCAGTCTGAGAAAATTTCATTCGCTAAAATGTGACAATGAAGCAAGGTCAACGAATAATAATTTAGTACATATTTGGCGATAAATACTTCCGCATATACTCATTCTTCTATTTATCCATTCCTTTGAACATTTGTGTTGTTGTTCGCCTCACTCATTTTACTTCACTATTCTTTGTCCTTATACGCAGCATATATATGTATTTATGGTATGAAAAGTTCACGTATGATTTGCCAGATAGTTGTATACTATCTACTAAAGCTGGATAAATTATATGTTAGCTATGTATTAATTTTTTTTAAGTATATAAATGTTTGATTTTATGTGTATTTTTTTGTCTCTCACAACTGAGTCATGTGCATGATGAGTGACCTTTTATTATACAGGGTGAGACAGAAGGAAAAATAAAAATGTCTTTCTACTACTAATGTAATAGCTACTACATGTAAGAACGGTAGGTTTCAAGGATTTATAACGAGACTGCGCAACTCATGGTCACGTTTAATTTTCATCTCTAGGCAGTGTGGAGTATTATTAACCCTTTAACCGCCAAATTATTCAATCTGAATTTTCACCCACTTGAAATTGTGTCTCGCTGACGCGATCCACAACTTCAAGTGAGTGAAATTATTTAAATAGGACAAATTGGAGTTTAACCCTTACAGCGCGGGAATCGACTTTTGTCGTCAGAATCTGACGTCAATAGACGTCAGATTCTGACGTTAAAATCGTCCCCCGCGCTGTAAAAGTAAAAAAATTATAAAGGCGATAGACCCATAACATAGGTATTCATATGAATCGGAAAGAGCTAACTTAGACAATAATGGTGCTTTTAAATTGAAAAAAACCCTATAGTTTCCATGTTTGTACAATTTAGCGCTTTAGGGGTTACAGGGCTAATTAAGAGTTAATTAGCCGTTAGTTTATGTGTATGACCACACTGGACACGCTGACGGCAGTCAATGGTCACCGTATCTCCTAAAAATCAAATACCACACCACAAGTCTTCGTCATGATTGAAAATCGCATGTCCACTCCCCGCTGGTGTCAGTCTTCAGTTACCACTGCATAATGGGCAACATTAAAAGTGACACCCTATTCATCAGAAAACTGTTGTTCATGACCTTTATTAGACCATGGAACTACATACTTCTTCAGTGCTCTTTATTAGGCAAAGGAGGTTGTAATTCTAGTCTCCTAGATTAGACCTTTAAAGTGCTAATCACGTCTATGGCCGTTTTTAGCTTTTTAATTTTTTCTTTGGTAATTTGAAGAGGAAAAGAGCACTACATTTGCTTCATTGGTATATTGATTGGTTTTGACTCAAATTGTACATATAAAAATATTTTTCACCCATAAACTTAAATTGTATAACCCCAGCAAGCACAAAACATTTCTATGACATTATTTCAACGTCGCCCAACGTCTTCGACGTTGGCCAAACATTATACAAATGTCATACAAATGGTTTGTATTTACTGAGACTCATCTGCGTTAAGTGTTAATAATGCGTTCGTTGACAGTTCTTTTTTAAAAAAAAATAACACAGAATCCAAAGGGTTGTAATGAGTATTTATCATGCACATTTATCAGATGACATTTGGTATTGGACGGTATTGTTTTTAGCCATTAATGTCTGTGTTTTTCTCTGCTATATATATTGACTTGCACTGAGAGGATGCGGGCACATATCACAGATAAAAATCTACAACAGTCATCATAATTATCTGCCACTTTACCGCTTTACACCGCGTTTTTTCGTTAAAGACTTATTTCCATGTTAGTTTTCCTTACATGCTACGATTGACCCGCTCACCGCTAATCACGAACGCAGTCGTTTTAAATTTGCTTTATTGGCCGATCAAATCCCTTAATTGGGAATAAAATGAGTGTTTGAACATCAAGATTTACAAATGTTTGGTCTCAAATTAAATATCAGTAATTGTCACAAACCTAAAGCTGTGGGTGCTGGGAGCGAGTCACAACACACAATTGGGTGAAAATTGGGATTAAATATCCTAAGAATTTCTTTGTTAATACCAGTATTATGACGTTTATATTCAAGTTGATGATTCATGTAAATTCAAAACTAATGAATATCAGAAATACTTCGAATCATTTCCCAATAAAAGCAAAACCCAGGTAGCACGAAAGATTTGTATAACATTTGTACAATGTAGGACCAACGTCGAAGCCATTGGGCCGTCGTTGTGCAAATGTTACACAAATGTTTCGTGTTTGCTGGGAACCCTAATATAAATCATCAACACTGCCCCCATTCTGTCCACAGCCTGTCCTGATCTCTCTCTTTTTTTCTCTCTCTGAGTCTCTCTGAGAACCACATAGCTGGATACCAGTATCGCGCTATTGAAAAGCATTATAGTGAGATGAGGTCCGCATATAGTCATACTGCGGATGTAGCTGGGGTAATAACGTTATAACTATAACATATCGTCACCTTAGATATGGAAGGGTGTATCTGCCACTTTGCAAAGTGGCAGGTACACCCTATCGTATCCAAGGGGAAGATATAGTGTGTCTGGGGGGAGAGCAATGTGTTAATAAGAAAGATTGAGCCCTTACAAGAGCCGATTACACTGGTAGGACTCAAGTTGTACAATTGTAGAAGAAGGGCCACACATTGACATTTATTCTGATGATAACATAAATACCATGTGGTTGATCAGACAATAATTAAAATTATTGTCTGATCAACCACGTGGTATAAACCCTTCCCCATCCTGCTCACTTAATCTATTTGAATTTTCACCCACTTGAAGTTGTGTCTCGCTACCGCGACCCACAACTTCGAGTGGCTGAAAACTACTCATATCTGCTTATTTTGCGCACAAATATCTGCAAATCTTGATGTTTAGACACACATCTCATTAACAATGGCAGTGGTTTGGTCGACTAATAAGACGGATTAAAATCTACAATAGTCGTGATCAGCAACAGGATCAGGGTTAACCCTTTAACCGCCAAATTATTCAATCTGAATTTTCACCCACTTGAAGTTGTGTCTCGCTGACGCGATCCACAACTTCAAGTGAGTGAAAATTTTCAATTTGACAAAATGGAGATCAACTGTTTTCAAATATTGTTAATTGATGTCACATTTTATCTTTAACATGTTTAAAAGGTGGTACTTAATGTGCTAATAAAAAATGAAAACCCGAGTATATGCGGCACCGGCGGTTAAAGGGTTAATATTATCATCAGAATTAGGTTTTTAAAACACTGATATTCACAATATAATATATATGTGATTAGTAGGGCTCGACTGACATAGCGTAGTGTTGCTCATAATTGTGTCATAATTTTCAATATCATCAGTCAATAAAAGTATTCTCCATTTCAATAAAACCTAATTTTTAACCACATGGTATTGTTGTCTTGAGAAAAATGAGAAGGAATTATTTATTATAATCTTGTTTAGAATTTTATCAAATTTTGCAGGAATGTAGTTATGTATGCTATAATTGCTATATGTATTCAATGTCATTGCCCTTACGGTAGTTTCCACGTGATTGTAATTGATTGATGGAATACTCGATGATTGTAACTGCTGGTCGTCATGAGCATGCTACCGGTACCGGATCTGATGTCATCCAAAAGAAAAGATGCAAGAGCTTGTGTTGATTTGACGTTAGTCCAGCGTCGCCGACGATGGACCATTATGAAGACAAAAAAAAGATCAATATCCCTGTACGTGAACTGTGCGTGAATCGTGCATATAAATATTCCACAGCAACATGGCGAATGAGGGGTTCTTTCGCCGCCAACCTATAACCTGATAACCACGTTAACCCTTTAACCGCCGGTGTCGCATATATTCGGATTTTAATTTTTTATTAGCCCATTATGTACCACATTTTAAACATGTTAAAAAAATAAAATATGACATCAATCAGTATTATTTGAAAACAGCTGACCTCCATTTTGTCAAATCTGAATAATTTTCATTCACTTGAAGTTGTGGATCGCGTCAGCGAGACACAATTTCAAGTGAGTGAAAATTCAGATTGAATAATTTGGCGGTTAAAGGGTTAAACAAAACTCACGTACTCACGTAGAATTTATCCTTTTGTTTCCTCTCTTAAAAATAGTTTAAAATGTATATATAATTATGGCTTGTGTAGACTACGTTTTTGTTTCATCTGTGTGCCTTTGAGCATCCTTTTTGATCTAGAAGATAGGTGGAAACTCTCAGCACCCCGATTAAAATTACACAGCTGAGAATTGTAGAACCATACATGATCATATTGTCTTCAAAGGTGATCTATCACCCCTTATATGGTATGAATCGTTATTCCTTATATGGGGTGATTGACTATCATGTGACTCTCCCAGAGGGTCACATGATAGCGAATCACCCCATATATGGAAGCACTTGTGCCCCATCTTGTGGCAACTTTGATTTATTTGTCACAAATTTATTCATACTATATAAGGGTGATATGTCACCTTTAACATATAAGCTTGGTGAATGTTTTCAGCTGATAACGCGTCCGTGGGACCCTCAGAGTTACCCCTTCAGTTTGGGGATCGATTTATAATGGCAGTAGACCCATAACATATGTAGGCCTACCGTATTCAAATGAAGCGGAAAGGGCTAACTAAGACATTTTATGCCGATTTCAAATTGAAAAAAAAAAAATATCTCTTGGTTTATATAAAGCAAATTCAGCGTTTAAATAGTTAATGTGATCTGTCATATTTAATCATTATAATTGTGATAAGTACACATAATTACACTATCATGATCGAGTCCTGGTGTGCTGGTCCTCATCATAATGGTGTATTTGCCTTTTGTTGTCATGACCTACAAAATGTTATCATTACTTTGAACCCTGTGGCGGTTTTCCATGATTATTATCAACCACGTCGGAGTTTGATCGCCTTGGCGAATAAAATCTCAACCTGCTTGATAATAATGACAAAGCTGCCATATTTTCTCATTATTTTTTTCAAAGTTGATCGTGTTGATTTTTATGAAATAAGTATGCCGTTTAATCTCGCGCAGTAAGAGCAATTCAAGTATTCGAGGACTAAAGGGTGGGCACTTGACAGCCGTGGCGGACACGAATATAGACCAAAGGGCCGAGTGGGAATAGGACGGTTTCATCACCCCACGGAAAACATCTCCAATCGTTAAGCATCGATGCCCGCGAGAATATTCAATTCAGTTAAACGCACGCCGGTGGTTCATTACCTGGATTTGTAGACGAACAATTGGGTAATGGGCGATAATCTCCGTAGATCAGTGACTACCAGGCTGATCAGAGAACAATGTGCCATTTGTTTCTGGCAGCGGGGCTGGCGTGCGCGGCGTCATCAGCGGCGTCGTTAGCGCGGCGCTTTTTGTGCGGTGAGACCTCAGCCAGACCATAAACGCGTAGTATCGGGTATTCAGCAAAGCGCACTTGTCCGTCCATTATTTTGTCACTCTACAAATTATCGTGACACAGGACAACTTCACAGTAAAACAGTAATTTCTTAAACACTTATAATTTTCCATGTTTCGCAGCTGTTTCTGTTTTTGATAAAAAATAAAACACCATTCTTTAAAAGCGTGTTATTTTGTTGTTTCCTATCAATTTTCTATCTGGGCTTTTATTGACTCGGAATATACTTAAAATTACTTTTAACCAACAATTTATTGTCCCCTTTTCGACATTTATCATAATCATTTTTATTCTAATTTATAAATATATTTGTTATTTAAGAGTCACGTTAGCCTAATGCGCTAGACAAATAAGCGAGAGTAACATGTTCAGATTGATCAACTGAAAGCTGATAAATTATAGCATACTTGCATACGTACCTTGGTAAACTCGGGAGTGGACGTCAGTCTGTCATTCCACGAAACCATTACACATTTACACGTTATGCCCATATACAAAGTAAATTTTAGTACACGGTCCATCCATTTCGGATGGACAGCATAATACTGTCAAACTGACATATTCCCAGTTAAATATAATAGGCTAATGAATGGAATACAAAATAAAATTAAATTAATGGGGTTTTAGGCCACCTTTGTGCACATGTAGGTTAAACTGGGCCAAGGTAACCTCCTGAAAATGGTGAGATGAGTGAGAAGACGCTGCCCTCCAGACACATTTTTTGAAATTTGAGCCCTATCGGTCTGAGCCCGAGCACGCTACATCTCAGTCACGGAGGCACCCCATAATATTGAATCTTTACGAGTGAGCGAAGACGAAACACTGAAAATTGAGTGCCAGAGCGGGGTCTAAACCCGCGATCTCCGCCTTTCCGAGCAGGCAGCTTTAACCACTGCATTTCCGTTGGATGATCTTGTGAGATTGATTGGGTGTCGTCAGCAATCTCCGCGTAACATGTCTGAACCGGTATTCTCGTACAAGTTACGACAAAGCGTAGCCTCCCGATTGGTCCAGATGGCCATCTCCACCAATCCGAAGCATACGCTATATAGTAACTTGTACGCGAATACGGACACTGGCTTCTTAGTAAAGCGTCCCCTCCGGCTTTCGCTCGTGCATTGAATAAACACCAATAAACACATTGAAGTATACCACATAATTACACAGTCAGTCTCATTTTTTTATTGTTACACAAGGCTAAAAAACTAAGAAAAAGAATCAAAGAAGAATTCGAATCTGAATAGTTCATCGCTACGTGTTATTTTTCTGTCGCTATCGGCGTGAGTTGCCAACGAGGCACTTCACACCTGGATCTCACAAGATGACAAGAAACTGTAACACAAAATGGGGCCTTGGAAAAAACTAAACTACGTGCCGTGAATCCTCATAATTCAATTAGTCTTCGATACGTTGTTGTGACGTTGAATCAACGTCAATGACGTTGATTCAAGAACGTCTTGTACCAAGTGGGTGGATGTGCAGCACCGGACACTGATACAACGTCGGTCTAATTCGTTCATGTTTAGAGAATATACCTGACTGATTACTTGATTACAGGGGATGCTGTCTAGTGGAACCGTGCAGAAATCACAACCCATTGTTCAGCACATCCTTCCCAAAGTGTTAAAGAGCGGTATCTGTCACTTATTGAAGTGGCAGATACCACTCTTTAATACTTATGACACGACATTGTATCAACGTTGAGTCATGGTCATCAACGACGTTGATTCAACGTTGGAACAACATCAAAGAGCCTATATGAGCATATATCCTATTTGACAACATCAAGTACCCAGGGGAAAGACATATAGCTCTCACGTTACTCATATGGGAAATACTTGGTCAAAACATTCAACCCTTAAAGTGCTAAATCGCGCCAAAAAAGCCGTTGTTAGCCTTTCTGTTTGTCCTTTAGAATAGAAAATGTTTAAAGGAATTAACCCTTTAACCGCCAATGCCGCATATTTCGGGTTTTTATTTTTTATAGCACATTAAGTACCACATGTTAAGATAAAAAGTAACAATAACCAGCAAGATTTGAAAAGAGTTGACCTCTATTTTGTCAAATCTGAATAATTTTCATTCACTTGAAGCTGTGGATCGCGTCAGCGAGACACAACTTCCATCGGGTGAAAATTCAAATTGAATGGCGGTTAAAGGGTTAAGCCATGAATTTGCAGGATTGGCATATATTGTGATTCAAATTTAACAGATATCAGTAATTTTGACCCACTTGAAGCTTTGGGTCGCGTTAGCGAGACACAACTCCAAGTGGATGGAAATGTAAATTACATACCTTAACGCTTTAAGGGTTATATCAGGGAGTGGACAAAGACCTTGAGGCGTCTTTTAAATTTTCATTCTCATTGCGTGGCAGTGGACAATGGGAATAATTTAGGAGACGAAACGTTTAAATAAAGTGTCATTATCATCAGGAGAACTGGTTATGTGCGTGCTCCGAGCACGCTGCCCCCCTCCCCCCCCTCCAAGAAACAAAAACCGCGCGGTCAATGTCGTTATAATGTTGAGCCAGCGGCTGCAACGCTAGCCCAACATTACTCCAGCACTGGGTCAATGCATGTTACTTGTCACCACTGCGGCCATGTTTAATTACTGGACCTGTCATCTGCAGAGCTCGGATTTACAAACAAAATACCGCTCCATGATCGCTGATCGCAATTTACAGTTATTATAATTAGACAAATGAGTAATAACCAGCGAGAAGTAAGTACAAGAACGTAAATTCTATTTTCAATGACGATTCTAATGTCACGGGGGAGAGTTTGTATAATGTCGTGGCAACTCGTCGATCACAATCTTGGTGACTGATTTAATGGGTTTAACCATTGACGCTGAACGTCTTACGTGTTGCAGGCTGACCAAGCAGCCAAACCAGCTAAACCACTGGATACACGACGTCGGATCAACGTCATTGACGTTGATTCAAACAACGTCGTGTGCCCAGTGGGTTAAGTGGAGCTGATCTATGTTAGTAAACGTTCGGGCCAAATTTAGCATATACCGCAAGGTGATCTGTGAAGTTACATTCAATCATTCAAGCCTTCATTCATTTATTCATTCATTCATTCATTCATCTATGTATTCATTCATTCATTCATTCATTTATTCATTTATTTAATAATTCATTCATTCATTCATTCATTCATTCATTCATTCATTCATTCATTCATTCATTCAATGAATTATTAATAAATTAAATTATAAATTGATTGATTGATTGATTGATTGATTGATTGATTGATTGATTGATTGATTGATTGATTGATTGATTGATTGATTGATTGATTGATTGATTGATTGATTGATTGATTGATTGATTGATTGATTGATTGATTGATTGATTGATTGATTCATTCATTCATTCATTTATTCATTCATTCATTCATTCATTCAT